>CAUYRT010097782.1:0-33257 GCA_963574885.1 Lepilemur ruficaudatus
AAGACCCCCAAAGTGGGAAGGACCGGACCCAGAACCCACTCACTTGTGAAGAAGCCTGGTGAATGGACTTTTTCCATGCTAGAAGAGGATCAACTGCTTGAGACTGCAAATGATGGTGGCCTTAAAAGTATGTTTGAGACAACTTCAAAATCTCTACATATCTGGATTAAAGACAAGGTGGAATATCCTCAGATCGCCACAAAAGCACTGAAAAGCCTGCTTCCATTTCCAACATCCTATTTTTGTGAAGAAGGGTTTTCTGCAGTGATGGCAACCAAAACGAGATTATAGAGTAGATCAGACTGAAGCAACACACTTCTGGTGTCACTGTCTCCCATCACCCCCAGGTGGGACCATCTAATTGCAGGAAAACAAGCTCAGGAATCCCACAGATTCTGCATTATGGTGAGTTGTATAATTATTTCATTATATATTACAATAATAACTATGGAAATAAAGTGCACAATAAATGTAATGCACTTGAATCATCCCAAAACCTTGGGATGGTCCATGGAAAAACTGGACCATGGAAAATTTTTGGAATTACCAGTCCCTGGTGCCAAAAAGGCCAGGGACCGCTGCTTAAACAGCCTCCCTCTCATTCCCACACTCCAGTTCCTAGCTTCTTCCCTAGTTTATTCATAGCACTTATCATTATTTGAAATATTATTTATTATTTAGTTTGTTTACTGTCTGTTTTGCTCATAGAATATAAATTCTATGACTTAGAATTGTTTATTGTTAGGTTCCTTACTGCCCAAAATACTCCACCTGGCACATTTTAAGCCTTCAGTAAAGACATGCTGAGTGAATGAATAGATCAAAAGAAAAAAAATCATGCCACTAACTTCAAACAATAAACGTACCTTAATAAATACTATACCTCAAAGGATTGTGGTAAAAATTAAATGTAATAATGTGTAGAAAGTTTATAGTATAGAACCTGGTACAAGCTAAATTCTCAATAAATTTCAGCTTTTTGTTATTGTTATTATTAAACAATATAGTAAGTGACTACCAGGTATCAGGTACTGATCTAGAGAAGTGCTGAATAACAAAATGAACAAAACAATCTGTCACAAATCAAAATATTCTGTAAAAAAAAATACAGGAAGAAAACTTCAGAGAGAAGAGGAAAAATAGTTTTAGGATATTCAGAACGTATTTACCTATTAAATACCTTCCTACAGATAGTAAACATTAGGAGAACATGTCAGTACAACTAAGAAAGCTTACATGTGAGTGGAAATAATTAAATGAGTAAAGGCAAAATGGAATGGAGGAAAGAACATGCACTTTGGTGTCAGACGTGGATTCAAATCCCAGTCCTTCCACTCATTAGCTGAGTAATCTTTGGCAAAACTCAACTTCTTTGAGTATCAGTTTCCTCATCTATAAAACAGGAATCATAACAACACAGCTTATTGAGGAGTAGTCTTGAGGATCGTATGAAAAGTAGCTAGTCTCAAACCACTCAACAAATGATAGCTATTATTATTATTTTTCTCATCTCTGGAAAGAGCCTCAAAATTCAACAGACAAATTTCTAGATGGACTCTCTTAGTTTTATAACCTCAGCCAAAGGTTAGCAGTTTCATTCCTCATATACATGAAGTCAGAGTCTACCACTCAACACAAGTTATACCCTGACAGGGTTCACATAGACCCAAAGCACAGAGAGGAGAACAGTAGGGGTGCCTATATGAACTCAACCATACATCTCTCCCCACAATTGCCTAGTAGAAAGAAAATGGAGGCTATTTTCTAACCAGAAAGCAAATGGTATAATGTCCCCACCTCCCCTCTGCTTCTATAAAAATTTCCCACAGTTCAAAATGTAAAACAGAATCTAAAGAGGACAACCAGCAAGACTTGTGAACCTAAAATTAGACCTACCAGCTGTGTTTTGGTTAGCTAGTGCATAAGGCACCAGCAGGACACTGAAATATACAGAAGCCTCTTCTCTAAAGACAAGTTTTTCACCAGCCTATCTACCCACCAGATTAAAGCAAGCAGAAGGAACAGAAGGAGAGGGGGCTGAACAGTTTGCACCCAAGAAACTTGGTGTCCAGAACTTCTACTGCTGCCAGACTAACTCGTCTGGAATTGAGCTCAGAATAGAACCTTACTATAACGGTAATAAGAATAACAGACACCAATTGCTCAGGGCTTATTATATTCCAGGCACTGTGCTAAGCTCTTTACATCTATGATCTTGTTTGTTCCTCCCCATAACCCAATAAGGAGAAACAATTAGTATGCCCACGTTACTGAAGAAGAAACCAAGATTCAGAGAGGCTTAGTGAGATTACTCAACATGAAAAAGCCTCAGGTGGTAGAGCCAGGACTCAAATACATAGATTACAAAGCCAACTGGGCCAAACACTGTTTGATCCTTCAATATTCATTCTCCCATTTTTCCTTAATAACAGAATCTTAACTGTCAGCTAGACACACTGTGGCCTGAAGAAATGACTGTTTCCCAGCCTCCCTTGCAACTAGTTAAAGCCATGGAATTGAGTTCTGGCCAGTGAAACATAAGCAGTAATGTGTGCAACTTCTGGAGAGTTCTTCTAAAATACAGTGGTATGCCTTTCTTCACTTTTCTATGTCTGTTATCCTGAAACGTGGATGTGCTTGCTGGACCTCCAGCAGTCACCTCGGTCCATGACAAGGATTACACCGTAAGGATGTCAGAGTGGAGCTAGAAAGAGCCTAGATCCCTGCTAACTTTGTGGTTCCTCTACACCAACGTTAGAATGCCTACAGACTTCTTTTACATGAGAGAGAAATAAACATCTATCTTGTTTGAGTTGCTATTATTTTGGATTTTTCCAAATTATTTCATAACTTTATATGCAGTCAAACTTAATCCCAATGTAAACACTGATACAGTAAACTACTATGCAGTCCTGGTCTCTTTCAGTTCTTCATTAATGCCCTGGGACTAGATGAGATTATACTATTTAATATCACATATTTACCAAATAGTTCATGTACATCTACTATCCAGCAGGCACTGTGCTAGGTGCGGGGAACACAAAAATGATTTACACATAGTCCTAGCCTTGGAAGAGTTTATGACCCATGAGGGACAGGTATGGAAAGGGATGATAATACAGTATTTAGTGTTATAGTAAATGTATACAGGCTATTGCTATGGGAATACACAGAAGGGCTACCTAAAAACCTGTATCTACCTAGTAAAAGGGCTAATGTGCCATCGTGTCAGCCTAGTTTGCAGCAACCTCAAACTCCTGGGCCTAAACAATCCTCTTGCCTCAGCCTCCCTAGTAGCTGGGATCACAGGTGTGCACCACCACACCTGGCTAATTTTTTCTATTTTTAGTAGAGACACGGTCTCACTCTTATTTGGCTGGTCTCGAACTCCTGACCTCAAGTGATCCTCCCACCTCAGCCTCCCAAAGTGCTAGGATTACAAGAGTGAGCCACCATACCTGGCCTGAAGCTCATTTCTTTTTCTTCTAACTTCCACAGCATACTTTTTATACTTCTCTAATACACACAAATAAGCATGTTAAAGACTGTCTTTCCTATTAGGCTATACACTTCCTGAAGTTGAAACCTTTTCCTTATTTCTCTCAATATCCACCACACAGCTCACCACAATAACTGCCCCCAAAATTATTCAAATAAATAAAATTAACTTAAAAAATATCTCTGAAATTGACGCTATTAATATATGCTACAGTTTGGACATATTATAATGAATGTTTTCTCTAATATTCTTATTGAAGTTAAAAGCAGATTACCACCTTATCAAAAAATAATCACCTCTCAGGTGAGTTTAATATATAATTAAATGTTCAAAAAGAATCTAGCACATTATAGTATACATCAAAGTCATTACCCATATGGTTATTTGCCATAAATTATAGACTGTGTCTTTAGTAATTTGGGAAATTTTGTTTGACTGGTTTTGTTTTTTCCATTTTTGATTAGTTTTCTGACATCTAAAAAAGGCACCAATATTGACTTTTTCCCCCAATGCCATGTTGGCTTGATCCCTATCATAGTGATACACCCATACACATATACACACACAGAAGATTCAACTTTCCCAGGGCCAGGCTTCTGTTGTTCTCACCTCATTCTCATTTCTACTTCATATATCAGGACTAAAGCTTTTGCTCCACCCATTCCTTGTTTATACTCTGTCTCTAATCTAAGAAGTCCATGAGCATCTGTGTTTCTTCCTGCCACCCCATAAGTTCAGCACCTGGTTCTGGATATTAAAATAACCAACAGGAATAAGAACATGAAACTGAGCTGGTCATCCCAGACTGAACTATAATCCCAAGCAGAAGACACACTCGACACTGCTATGGATGAATCTCTGCCTTCTCAGACTTAGGTCAAATACAAGGGGAGAGAAAAGCTGGGTATACTAACGGATAGGTAGGCAGGACAAACTCTATGACTGAGGGTTATGATCAAGAGCAGGTGGTTCCAGAGGCACACAGTCCTTTATTTCCAGAGGAGCTTAAGAATAATAAACCTACCGCATCAGCAACCTTACCTTGAAAATCAATTGCCTAGTAGTATAAAATGCCTATTAACCCAGTCTATATTGACTGTAAGATCAGGGAAGAGAAAAAGAGGGCACTAGACCCTTGGAGGAGAGAGCAGGGAAAGCCTGGACCTTTTCTCTCAAGAGTGGGCTGTTCACAGCCCTGTCTAAGCTCTGCTACTTTCCAAATGCATGACCCTGGGGCAAGTTATTTGACCTCTCTATGCCTCAGTTTCTTTTTCTTTTAAAATAGATATATTATAATAGAATGTTACTAACAGAATGTATCTCTAGGGTTGTCATGAGGATCAAATGAGTCAATATGTACAAAGCACTGAGAAAGTGCCTGTACATAGTATTACATAAGTGCTAGCTATTAATATTATTAATCATTTTTCAAGAACCAGGCTATGTTCAAAAGTTGACCAGTGAGTGAGGGAAAGGCAGGGAGAGATTTTTCAAGCTAGTGCATTAGACATGACATGATCCTTACTCATGGAATATCACAGAAAGGAGGGTCAGACATAGAAAGTACCAGAGAACATCCCGTCTCCCAGACATCAACAAGGATAAGTCGTGTTGATAGTGTGTACCTTAACTCTGTGGTCTTTCTCCCCAAAACCCATAAGCCCAGTCTAATCATGAGATGAACATAAGACAAATCCCAAAAGAGGGACATTCTACAAAATACCTGACCAGTACTCCTGACAACTGATAAGCTCATCAAAATAAGGAAAATCTGAGAAACTGTCAAAGCCAAGACGAGTCTAAGAACATATTGTGACTAAATGTAATGTGGTATCCTGGGTAAACTCCTGGAACAAAAAAATGTCACTGGGAAAAACTAAGTAAATCTGAATAAAATATGAACAATAATGTATCAATATTTCTTCCTTAATTGTGACAAATGTATTCAACACATAATTCACATTTACACATTAACAATAGGAAAAAAACGGCATGGGGGAATTCTCTATACTATCTTCCCAACTTTTTTCATAAATATAAAACTAAAGTCAAAATTTTATTTAAATACACACACACACACACCCCTAGGTATGTATGCCTGGGCCCCATCCTGAGAGATTTTTGATTTGATTGGCTGGGGTGGGGCCAATTACAAGTATTTTTTAGAGACTTTCCCTCTATAGGTGATTCAAATGTGGAGCCAAGACTGAGAAAAATGTTTATTTTGTTGGGCTCATTAGCTACTCCTCTTTCACTCCAGCCTACTCCATCATGGCATTCTTGCTATCCCTCCAACACCCCAAGTTCACCTTTAATCAGAGCTTTTGTATTCACCATTCTTTCTGCCTTAATCACTCCCAGAATTTTTTTAACCCTTAGATTATAAAGTATAATTTTAATAATTTAGGTTGCGGGAAGAGTCCACACCCTTAACAGGACACAATTAGCTCTTCCCCCTTCACTCAACCCCTCTAGTCTCTTTAATGAAGCTCCATCACTGCCAATGTTGAATCCCCTGAAAAAAATCTAACTATTGTAAAAGGGATTCCTATAACCTCATATTCCCTCCAGAGCAGTATTTTCACTTGTGCTGACAGCACATTATAATTGCTAGAACAATGTCATTCTCTCACTTACAGAGCCAACTAATCCTTCTATGAAGAGTTATATAATCCAAACCAATTGTCTCTACTATGAATAAAAACACTGGACTTTGTATAAGTGGCACCAAGTAGTAGCAAAATAGGAGAGTTTCCCTAGATCTTTGCAAGATGTCATAATTCAGGTCTTCACCCAAATGTCATAGCTCAGAGATGCCTTCCATAACACATCTAATCAAAAAGTGGCCCTATCCTGCCACACCACTCACTCTTACATTACCATGATTTATTGTTTTCATAGTACCTGTCACCATCCAAAATTACTCGATCTCTCTCCCCTGCTACAGGGTAAACTCCGGAAAGCTACGGCCCTGTCTGGCCTGTTCACTGCATACTTCCAAGACTTATTACAAGTAAAAAAAGCAAATTTGGGGCCCAGGCGTGGTGGCTCATGCCTGCAATCCTAGCACTTTGGGAGGCCAAGGCAGGAGTATCACTTGACGTCAGGAGTTAAAGACCCACCTTCGCAAGAGCAAAACCCCATCTCTACCAAAAAAAGAGAAAAAAAATCAGCCAGGCATCATGGCATGTGACTGCCTGTAGTCCCAGCTACTTGAGAGGCTGAGGCAGGAGGTAGGCCAGGGCAGGAGGATCACTTGAGCCCAGGAGTTCATGGTTACAATGAGCTATGATGAGGCCACTGTACTCTAGCCTGGATGACAGAGTGAGACCCTATATCAACAAAAAAAAAAAAAAAGCAAGCATATTTTGAAGGGTAGACTGATAAACTGAGATGGGGAATCCCAGAACTGCAGACCTCACATAAACTTTTCACAGAACTATCTAGGGGCAACCCCAACTAGTGACACCAGGCCAGCTCTTTACCTTAGTCTTAGCTTTTGTCTTATTCTGCACAAATAAATAAGACAGTGGTTGAACCACTAAGTAGCCAGTGCTTACTAGAAGGTGACCTATATCCTTTCAGACAAGAAATAAAAAATATAAATAGGTTCAAACTCTGCCTCCCTACCAAAGCTGCTTCTGTGAGCTAAGAGCCAGAGCCATTGACTACCATCAGATACCTACGGCACACCTCCAGCCCCTCTGGAGTCACAGCTGTTCTGAGCATATGCCTTTATCCTTCCAACCACGCTGATACCAGTGTCCCCTCACTGACCCGCCCATGCAGTTGTTCCCCATATCACTTAACCAAACATTCTTCTCCCCAAATACTCATCTTAAAAGCAAAGAGTGTGGTTTCAGAATATTTGGGTCTGTATACAGCAAAGCCATGTTAAGAACTCCACAGATGCCATGTACTTACTGCCAACCACTTCCCCCTTTACTACTTTTTAAGTCTCTACCTTTTCTTCAGGTGATCTTAGGGTGAACCAGATAAGTGCTTTTCAAATCACAGGACATCACCCATTAGTGTGCCATATGAATTTAGTAGGAGGGTTCTGAATTTTTCTTTTAACAGAACAGAAAATGAACACACCATATGTAGTAAGGTAAATAGTGTTCCATTTGAGTTATTTAAAGGGCTGTGTGTGTAAATGAGGTCACAATGTAAAATATATTTCCCCTACTATAGGCTATGTTCAAAATAATTTTAAATACTAAGTACTGAATATATCTAATTGTACTTTGATTGTTCAACAAAAAAATTCATTAACTGTAGCTCCGAACGCAAATTCCCTTGACCACATAAGAATTTTCACATGAATAAATCCAAAAAGCAGATGAAGTTTCTCGGTCAGATCCAATGACTCATTTTCAAGGCCAGAAATTATTGTCAGAGTGAAAAAAAAAAAAAAACCTACATATCTAAGAAGTCATGACTCAGGTAAGAAGTCATGACTCAGGTAAGAAGTCATAAAGTGGGCTGTGTGACTATTTTTCTATGATAAAGCTAGAGCCCAGACTCAGTTCAATTTTGGACCAACAAAATCCTCTGCAGACCAAATCCTGTGGAGCCAAACAGCAGTAAGAGCAAAGTCCAGGAGAAAACGTGCAACAGTGCTTCAGTGACTAAGTGTTGACTTTGTCCCTTCAGGGTGTTCACCTCAGACCATGTGGCCTAGTAGGTTGCCTCTACCCCTGGTCCCCTCTTGCTGTATGGTCACCCTGGTTTTCTGCCCATCTGGCCTTCTCTGAAGGTTACTTTTCTAAGCGTCAACAGATCTTGGCAATAATTTGACTTTCAACCACCAATACCAACTACTCACAGCTTGATTCAACACTGAAGTATCAAAACATAAATTGCATGGACTCCTCCCAACGCTAAACTTATATATTTAACTAGTCTCTTCATATTAATAACAAAAACAGCAGCTAACATTTATTGAGCACTAACAGTGTGTTAAGCATTGTTAAAGTCTCTCATTATCCATTAAGTCATTTTGTTCTCACAAAAATTCTATTTCTTATTACTATACCCATTTTAGAGATATGGAAATAAGGCCAAACTGTTACATAACTTGCCCAAGGTCAAAAGTAAGTGGCAGAACTAGGATACTTCTTGTCCCTCTCTAATACTGCATTATGTTTTATTTTTTATTTATAACACTTACTGTATGTTTGTTTCTATTTGCCTCTAATACAATGTCAGCTCCAGTAGAAGCAGACATTTCTTCCATTTTGTTCACTGCTCTATCTCTAATGTTTAGAAAGTATTCACACTCCACTGATGCTCAATAAATACAAGATGAATGAAGGCCATTAAACAATGATCCTCTTCACTTGCCCATCATCCCGCTGAGTCACTTTCTATATTCCAAAAGACTTACTCTCTTGCCAATAAACAAATGTACATTGCATTCAAAACATCTGAAACAAAGAAGTGAAACTAAAGTTGCAACCAAGCTCCCGCGGAGCTCAAACCTTCACTGGATCAAAATGAGCAGCCCCTCACCCTAGCTGCCTAATAGAGCAAATGGCATGCCCTTTCTGAGGAGAAAAAAAGAAAATATTACTTCAGTTTCTAGAGTTCTTTTAAACACAATTGTCTGGCATTAAATGGAAAATTATGACACATTAATAAGAAGAAAATGTGACACATAATTAAGAATGAGGCCCAAAAAGATTCAGAGAAATAGATCTCTAAAAAATAACCAAATAGACATTCTAAAGTTGAAAAACACAATATCTTAAATTAAGAATTTAATGAATGACACACAATGGAGTATTTGCAGTAGTCAAAAATAAATTTTAAAAAAAGAATGAAATAAATCTATGAAGTAATTTCCAGGACATGCTGCTAAGTGGAAAAAACAAAACATAAAAGACTATTGTTTTCCCTCAAAAACCCATTAAATCCAGTTTCACTATGAGAAAAACATCAGACGAATCAAAATTAAGGAACATTCTACAAAATACCTCACTAGCACTCCTCAAAACTATCAAGGTCATCAAAAACAAGGAAATGTAATACTGGGGTCCTGGATAGCTATGATCCCAATTTAGAAGAGATTAATGGAAAAACTGGTGAAATTCAATAAAGGCTATAGTTCAGTTAGTAATACTGTTCCAGTGTTAGGATAGGCAGAGTACAGGAAGCAGCTCTTGATCTGAGGACAGTTACTGATCCTAAGAAACTGGGCTGTGAATTTGGTTAGGGGTGAGAAGTAAGGTAGGAGAGGAGTAAGGGGTAATAGAAAGCCCAGCCTATGGCATGCACTGAGTGGGACATTTAAAGGAGACCCTTTCCATATAGATGTGAGACCCTCCCACATTCCCATCCCTGCCAAAGAGTAAAATCTCAGAGTAAAGGCAAGCTAAAAGTAAATTTGCCACTATCTCAACCTCCAAAGAGGACTGTAGGAAGTGTCTCAGAGCTGAACAAAATAGAGGGGGGATAAAAAAATGAAAGAAAAATCTTTAAGAGGCTGTAACCTTGGGCAGGCCCTCCTGAAAATTTGGTCCAAGAAAACTCAAGAAATTTAATTCGGGGGGGGGGAGGGGGGAGGGTGGCTCACACCTATAATCCTATCACTCTGAGAGGCCTAGGCAGGAGGATCCGATTGCTTGAGGCCAGGAGTTTGAGACCAGCCTGAGCAAGAGCAAGACCCTCATCTCTTCTAGAAATAGAAAATTAGCCAGACAACTAAAAATAGAAAAAATTAGCCAGTCATGGTGGTGCACGCCTGTAGTCCCAGCTACTTGGGAGGCTGAGGCAGGAGGATCACTTGAGCCCAGGAGTTTGAGGTTGCAGTGAGCTATGATGAAGCCACTGCACTCTAGCCTGGGCAACAAAGAGAAACCCTGTCTCAAAAAAAAGAAAGTCTATTAATGTAATTCATTGCATTAACATAGTAAACGAGTAAAATCACATGCTCATCCCAATAAACGCAGAAAAAGCATTTCATAGTCAATATGCTTTCAAAATTAAGAAAAACTTAGTAAACTAGGACCAGAACAGAACTTTCTTAATCTCATAAAACATATTTTTTTAAAAAACTATAGAACATATCATTTATTTGTGAAATGATGTAAGTTATGCCTAGATTAGGAACAAGGCCAGAATATCCATTATCACATCTATTCAACATTACACTGGAGGTCCTATCCAAAGCAGTAAGGCAAGAAAAAACCACAAGTATAAGAATTAGAACGACAAAAACTGTCCCTCTTTGCAAATAATATGATCATGTATGTAGAATGAATCCACAATAATTAGGATAGAGTATTTAGCACATAGTTAATACAAAAATCAATATATAAAAGTTAATCGTATTCTTATATATAAGTAGAAAATAAGCTTAACAACATTTTTTCCAATGTTACCTAGGATTAACTGCACAATATACAAGATCTTTCAGAAAAAAAGAAAACTTTATTGTGAGGCAATAAAAAAGACCCAAATGAATGGATCAGAAGACTTCATGTAGTAATGGTATTAATTCCCCCTATATTGGTTTATAAATTCAATACCATACCCAACAAAACCCTTGCAGGCTTTTTTATAGCATGATTCTAAAAAACATAAAGAGCCAAGACACTTTTGTAGAACAAGATGGAAGAACTTGCTCTATCAGATATTAAGACATGTTATAAAGCTATGGTAACTAAAAAAACATGTTGTTCACACAGGGATATACTAACAGATCAATGGAACAGAATAACAGAGTCAAGAAACACATTCACATACAGGCACTTGATGTATGACAGGTGGCATAGCAGATCAGTGCAGAAAGGGCAGGCTTTTCAATAAATGCTGCTTAGAGCAACTGTCTATCCGTAGGAGGGAAAAAGAAAATTGAGGCCCTACTTCCACTACACAAAAATCAATACTAAGTGGAACAAGACACAAAAAGCACTAACTATAACAGAAAGTATTGATAAATTTTACATTAAAATAAAGAACTATTCAAGGCATCACTTTTTTAAAAAAGAAAAACTACAAGGTAGAAGATATTTACAACTCACATAAACTACAAAAAAGTCAGAAACAAATATATAAAAACTTCTATAAACGAATGAGAAAAAGATAAACAATCCAGTAAGAAAATAAGCAAAAGACCTGACTGGATACTTCACAAAAGAAGAAATACAAAAGATACTGAAAGTCATGGGTGACCAGAGTAATGCAAATTAAAACCGCTGTTAAGATGCCAATACATCTACAAGATAGACAACGATTAAAAATATTTAATAGCAAGTGTTGGTGAAAAATACATAAGCAAACAGGAACTCTTCATGGCAATGCAAACTGGTACAACCACTTTGGAAAATAGCAACATCTAGTACTGTTGAAGATATGCATAGTTTATGGTCTAGTAATTTCACTTCTATGTTTATATTCCACTTAAATGTATATAAATATGTACCAGGAGACAAGACCAAGAATGTTTATACCAACATTGTTTATAATAGCCAGAAGCTCCAGAACCTGGGAACAAATCAAATGTTGATCCCTGATAGAATAGGTAAGTGCAGCACATTCATAAAATGCAAGTCAATACAGCAATGAAAATGAACAAATCACAGCCAATCACTGAATGAATTTCACAAACACAATACTGAGAAAATGAGGCAAAACCCAAAAGAATTCATGATAAAAATATGATACCAATAGAGGCAAGTTCACATAAATCTATGAATACACACATAAGTGGTACAAGTAGAAAGATAAGCAAAGATATTATCACCACGGGAGTAAGAATAATGGTTACTTATGGGGAAGAGATGGTTATAATTGGAAAAGGGTGGGGGCAGAGGGAGGCTTCAATATTGTAGTAATGTTCTATTTCTTAATCTGGGCGAAGGCTATATCAATTAGTATTTGCTTTATAATTATTTGTTAGACTGTGCATATGTTTTTACCCACTTTCTTAATAAAAAAATAGAGATTAAAAAAGGGAAAATCTAACACACACGATCTTCATTATCAAAGTATTTGTTATCCCAATGCCAGCAATAGTGAGGTTGCTTAGGAAAGAAGAAGGCATCATAATACGACAACATTCACTGATATACCAATCTCTTAATGAACTGATGGTTCCACTCAAACTTTCCTCCCAGGTCAACACTAGCAGTTTCTCTTACTAATTGTAAACACCCATAATATAAATAAAAGGCAAATCATTTGCCAATTCATTCATTCAACAAATATTTACTAAGTGTCCACTACTTGCCAAACATTGCTCTAGGGGACCAGCAAGGTCCAAGATAGAAGACCCAGAAGGAGGACATGGGAACTTCCACTCCCACCCCAATTTGGCCTCCACCCTGTTACCCTCCTTTCCTACCAAGTTTCACACACGAAGAACCTAAAAGGAACTCGGGGCACACAGTAAGTTATTATCAAAACCACTACGTTAAGGGAGTCTTCACTACAGAGAAATCACTGTAGTGATTGGATTCATTTTGCAAAATCATGGCTTCTCATGCTTTCAAATAGGCAAAGAGATCGCCCTATCAAGATTGCCCGAAGGCAAGGCACTAGTCTCAACATAAGAGATGCGATAGAAATTGGGCTAAGTAGGGTCAAAACTCCCAAGAAATGCTTTACCTGGGATCCACAGACCAGAGGCTTGCAATTTTCCAGAAATTGTACACTAGATTCTGTGTGTGCACGTATTCTCCGGGGTCAGAGTATAGAACTTTAATCTGATTCTCAAAGGAGTTCAACCAAACAGGTGAGTAAGCACTGCTCCCAACAAGTTGAATATATTAGCTTTTTAGGGACGTGGTGAAAGTGAACATGGTCACAGCTAGGCCACCTGAGTTGAAACTCAGGTGTCCGGACCTCTAGGCCTATGCTCTGAAGGCCCAATACTTACTCTTAGTTCTTCGAAGGCTTCGTCTAGGGTGGAGAGTTGGTGGCCCTGGTGAGCCCCAATGACTGGACACAGGACACAGATGAGCTGTCTATCTTCCTGGCAATAAGTGCTCAAATCGAGCCCATGGTCCGGACACTTCCTCTTAGCCACTCTCTCTGCTTCCATTTCTATTTCTGGGTCAAATTCGCTTTCTGCTTCAGTTTCTCCCTCCGCCTCAGATTCCCCTTCTTCCTGATTGTCCTCTGCCTCGCTTTCTTGCTCATCCTCCATTTCTTCCTCACTGTCTTCTTCACTCTCATCATCGCTCTCATCCTCACTCTCTTCCTCCGTCTCGCTCTCCTCCTCCGACTCGCTCTCTTCCTCGGACTCACTCTCTTCCCCTGCTTCGCTCTCTATCTCCCTCTCCTGCTCCACCTTGGCCTCCGCTTCTTCCTTCCCCGCCCCCTCCCCGCCAGCTCGCGAGGCCCACGCCTGGGCGCCGTGGACGTATTCGGCCAGGTGGTGACTGAGGAACTTCTGCCTGTGCGCCTCGGCGTGGCGGCGGCAGTAGCAGAAGCCGCATTCTCGGCACACTTCTTCGGCCCCAGGAGCCTCGTCGGGCTCGCACTCGTCACACGTGCCGTCGTGAGGCAGCTCCTCGAAGGCCGCGCCCACGCCGGAGGCCATGTGGGTGCCGTGACGCGGCCAAGGCCTCCGAGCCCGCCGCCTTCCCTTCACGCGGCCTCTTCACTTCCTCCTTCCGCCCCCGGGGTCCTTTCCTCGGGAGTCGCCGCCCGTCTGGGCCGCGCCGCGTCTCCGAGCGGGACCTGGGGCCGCAGCAGTCCCTGCCCGTGCGGAGGAGCAAAAGGCCTCCCCGCCGACTCGGCCCGCTGCTGCGCTTCCTCTGCAGCGCGGGGCACTTCCGGTGCGGCCGCCCCGCGCCCCCGTCGGCCCCCGCGCCGCACCGCCCGCTCGGCCTCCGGCTACCCGGGCGAGCTCGCGGGCGCTGCGGGCCCTTGCGCCGCCCCGGTTCCACTTTCCCTTTAGCTGTCAGGCGGCCCCTTTCACTTCCTGAGTCATTTAAAGTGGCAATGGCCCTTTTCTGCCTTTCCCCGCGGGGCTCAGCTGCGCGGCTCGGAATCTCAGCATCCCCCAAAGGAGTAGGAGGATGGAGGAAGTCTCCCGCTGGCTGCGGAGGCGGGAATTGGACCCCGCCTCCCCAGTCCCTCCCTGCAGGTGTTACCCTGACTTTTCAAGGCCACTAGCTTGGTGTCCCTGTGTATTTCAGTCACTCTCTTGCCACGTCGTCGCTGCCCATCACAGTCCCCGCTGTTCTGCAAGGTGCCGGGACTGAGTGGTGTTTACCAGACTGAACCTGACCTCTTGGGATTCCTGAGGGCCCCAGAAGGGCTGTGTTTGTTCTCCAGGGCTCAGAGAATGTCAGAGTCAGGCTGAGCAAACATTTTCGAACCACAGCAATACTATGCTTTGTATGTTTGCAAAGTCTATTTGCATCCCTGCCTCCTAGGGGCTCAGAACTTCTGGGGTGGTAACCTCTGTGCCTTTTCCTGAGAGCCTGTCTTGGCTTAGACTGAAATGTCAGGTGAAGTGAGATGGGGAGAGACAGTATTTGTCTGCTGAGAGTTCCAGGTTACAGTCATTTTCCTTTATGGAAAGAGTCCCTCTAGATTCAGATTGGATTCCAAGAGAAAGTTAGGGGACTATTGTTTATTAAACAGTACTGAAGTGCCAAGAACTGGGCTAGATCGTTTTATGGCTCTTTTTAAAAGCCTGCGTTTTGGAAGATCCACTGTCCGACGGCCCCCAAATCCTGATCCCACTGCCTATCAGTTTTGCGATCATGGACAAGTTAATAAATCATGTTGTCCACTTTTTAAAAAGTATGTAAAGTAAAAATAATGGTAATATCTACCTTATGGCGTTGTTATATGGATTAAATGTAAAGGTGCCTGCACTGTATTCGCTAAGCTTTAATTATTATTTTTGGCACAAATTATATTTAGTGCTCACAATAACCCTTTGAAGGAGGTTTTGGAACATTTTACACACATAGGGCATTTCTGGCGGGCTACTGGTAGTGTAGGCAACTCCCCACCCCTACCCCATATCAATGTCTCTCCATTCACAGAAGAGCTTTTGTTCTGTACTGTATTTGGGAGAGGAAAAAGGATTTTTTGATCTAGTCAGGGGAGGGGCTGGGGTGTGGTTAAGAAGAATGGAGGAGTGTGGAATGGTGTCTGTCTTTCATTGATTCCCTTAGATAATTTTGAGCTAGGGTTTCCAAATGGTCTCCACAAAAATACCAGGGGATGAAGTGGGTTAAAAAGCATTTTAAACAATTTTTAATGTTTCCCTGGATGATGTATGCTTAACCTTTGTGCAGCTTTTGTTAGATATTTTATTTTTTAGAAATCTTTTGTTTTTTTTACCCTCAGAACAATTCTATAGAATGTTGAAAAAAAATCAGATTTGCTTTGTTCTAATTTGTACACATTTCTCTTTTCCTCCAGCTCATTTCCCTGGAAATTATTTATATGTCTGCATTTGAAACAAGCATTGACACACCATTCTGAAAAAAATATTCAACAAATGTCAACTCAAACATCAACATTAATAATACCTAGTGAGTAGTATTCCTTGTTTGGTTATTTACACCTTCCCCTACCCCAGGCTTAAAAGGAAACAACTTAGCCTTTAGAAACATAATGTTATCACATGTAGAAAATCTTTTTTCAATAAAAATAATTTCTTAATGTCTTAAAAGGACATTTTGTGTCCAGGATTTTTGGTGGGAGGAGGAGGAGTTTTGTTGTTGTCATAATTGTCATTATTATTTCTTCTTAATTTTACCTGACAGAAGGTTAAACTGTAATACTGTGCCGTTTAGTATCTGACACTTGTAATCCTTCTTTGAGCCCTCTGTGGAGAGGTGGTCTTACAGGCAGAAGCTGATGAAACTATTAAAAAGGGACTTTATAAAATTCTACTGCCAAGGTGTGGCAGAATCAATGAAGCAGATCTTCTGTACCACTGTGCACAGAAATCAAAACCATCTGATTCCCCAGGAATTGGAATCTTTGGGAACATCCATAAATGGCACTCTTATTATATTAATCTGTTACTGCATAGAAAATTGCCTCAAAATGTAGCAACTTAAAACAATAAACATTTATTATCTCACATAGTTTCTGTGAGCCAAGAATGTGGGAGTGACTTAGCTAGGTGGCTCTAGCTTAGGGTCTTTCAGTGAAGATGTGGGGTACACTATAGTCATGTGAAGGATTACCTACATATGTAGGATTTGCTTCCAAGATGAATTACTTACATGGCTGTTGGCAAGAGGCCTCATCACTTTCTATAGGGCTGCTTGAGTATCTTTGTGACATGGCAGTTGGATTCTCCCCAAGCAAGTGATCTAAGAGAGGGCAACATAGAAGATGCAATGTCTTTTATGACCTAAGCTCAGAAGTCACCTGCCATCATTTGCAACATAGCCTATTGGTTTCAGAGATCAGCTCTATTCATTGTGGGAGGAAACTACATAAGGGCTTGAATACCAAGAGGTGGGGATCTTTGGGCCATCTTGATGGCTGGCTACCACAGTCTGCCCTTTGGTCTCCAAGCATTCACATATCTCCCAAATGCAAAATACACTCACTTCTTTTTTTTTTAGACAGGTTCTCACTCTGTTGCCCAGGCTAGAGTATAGTTGTATCATCATAGCTCACTGCAACCTTAAGCTCCTGGGCTCAAGTGATCTTCCTGCCTCAGCCTCCTGAGTAGCTGGGACTACAGGTGTATGCCACTGTGCCCAGGTAATTTTTCTATTTTTAGTAGAGACAGGATCTTGTTCTTGCTCAAGGTGGTCTTGAGCTCCTGAGCTCAAGTGATCCTCCCACCTTGGCCTCCCAGAATGGTAGGGTTACAGGTATGAGCCACAACACCCAGCCTGAAATACACTTACTTCTTCCCAAGGTCTCCAAAAGTCTCAACCCATTATTTTATCAGCTCAAAATCCAGAATCTTATCATCTAAATTGGGACCAGATGTGGATGAGACTCCTAGGTGTAGTGTTTTAAGTGCAACTCCTCGAGTATAGTTCATCTGAATACCTGTGTCTCCCATACTCCCGACATACAATGGTGGGACAGGTTTAGGATAACTGGTACAGACACTCCTGTTCAAAAAGGAAGAAAATACAGGAGGCTCTGAGAGTCCCTGGGCCGTAGAATTTTTAAATCCATGTGGGCATATGTTGGAACTTCCTTAATTAGAGCTCAAATCTACTTCTGTCCAGGAATGACTTTCCATGGCTCTTGACCTCACCCTTCGGACTCTCGATTCTACTTTCTGGGTCATCCTTCCTTTTCCATTAAAAGTAGCCCATGTTTGCAGCTATATAGTTTTGTCAGTTTGCTTCCTGCAGTTAGAATTTAGGAGGTCCAAAGGCCACTTTTCATTTTGTACTGTCTCTGTGTGTCTGCTGGCAGTGTTTCTGCCAATGTAATTCTTTTAAAAATTTTGTGAGTCTCCTATAAATGTAATTGGGATTCACTCCATTGGACAAAAATTATACCCATCATTCTCTTCAAGGTAAGCCCTTCTCTGTAGTATAGAGTTTCTTTGCTGAAATTGCTGAAGCACAACACCAGTAAGCTTTATTGAAGCCCTATTATTTGTTTTAATGATTTTCTGAATCGCAGCCGTAGATCTTTTTGAGGTCTGAACAAAGGGTTTTACAGCCACATTCTCAGTTCATCATTTGATGATGTTTTCCTGGCAGTGTCCTAGAGTTTATCTTTGCCTGGAATCAATTTCTTTATTTTAGCATCATTCGCCATCTGGAGAAGATGGGAATTTCCAAAACTAGCAAGTTCTGGATTCTTTTTTTTTTTTAAAGTCCTTCCTGTAGATCTCTTGCTTCTCACATTTTGCTATAATCAGCAAGAAGATATCAGCCAACACCTTTAACAGTCTGCTAGGAAATATCCTTAGCTAGAACACCCAATTGATTAGGCACATTTTCTACATTCCAAATTACTGCAGGTAACAGTGTTACTAAACTCCTGCCACTACATAACAAGGACCCCATTCCTCCAGTTTCCAATAACATTTTGCTCATTTCCCTTTAAGCCCTCACCTGCAGCTTTCTCAAAGGCCATCAGGATTCTACTAAGAATTTCTTCAAGACTCCAGTCTTTCACTAACAGTCTCCTCAAAGTTCTTCCATCTTCTGCCCACTGCACAGTTCCCAAGCCATTCCAATATTTCAGAGTTTTGTTATGGAAGAGCCTCACTCTTTGTGATAAAATTTGTGTTAGTTGTCTATTGCTGCATAATGTAGGGGGCAAGGGAAAACTTCCTTTTCACCCTCTGGAGGTTTGCTGAAAAATCAACTGAAAAGGAGATTAATAGAAGAAAAGATATACAAATTTATTTAATATAAGTTTTACATGACATGGTAGCCTTCAGAGTGAAGACCCAAAGATACAATGGAAACTGTCTATTTTTAGGCTTACATTCAACAAAGTATGGACAGCCATGTAGAAATATGATTGGACAAAAAAGGGTATGATCTAATACTAACAGACGGAGAAGGGAAATTCAGCAAGACTTGTATGTTTAGATTCTTCTTGGTGTCTCTGTGCAGCATTCCTTCCTTTTGGGTATGGGGAAGGATCCTCTCTGGAATGGGGGTTGTATCACCTACAATCCAACAAGGTAGGTCAGATCATTTCTTTGTGGCCAATTTTTACACAGAAAGACAGAGGAAAGTTAGAGTAATATTTTTAGGTTCTATGGTTGGGTTTGGGGAAAAGAGGTTCTGGTTTCTATGACCTGCCTTGGGGAAGAAGGGTTTTAGTTTCTATGGTTAGCCTCAGGGAAAAGTGAGGGGTGAGAGACAGGAAGGCAGGAGAAGGTCAGAGAGAAACTTTTGCTTCTGAGACTGCTTTTGAGGCCCTCATTTTGAAGTATTGTTTTCTAACCCCCAACAATAATAACAAATTACCCCAAAACTCTGAGTCATCTTGGGAGCTGGTCATCACACTTGGCATTGCCACTGTGGTTAGCAGTAGCTGTCGGGCATGTCCAAGATGCTTAGCAGGCAGTAGATGTGGAGAACAGGGCAGTTTGCAGCTGCAACTGTTTTGTGAGTGTATGTGGAACTTCCAGAAATAAAATGGTGCAGTCCTCAATAAACAGGTGTCTGCTATTATGTGGCTTAAGTCTTTAAACATTTGAACTCTCTACAGATAAGGAATCCTAGGTTCAGAGAGGTAAAGAAACTTGTTAAAGATTACCCAGCCAAAAAGTAGCTGAGTTGGGATTCAAACTCAGATCTCTTGGACTAGATCTTACTATATTGCCTGTGGTATGAACAGGTGATACCCCCAAATTGCCTAACTGCTTACCAGTAACTTTACTTTGTTTTTTTCTTCCAGCTGTGAAATAAACTTCTGTCCCCTTCACCTGTTCCAAATAGAAGAGCTGAGTTCAGTAAAATTCATAACATAGTACATTTAATTTCAGAAAAATCTTAAGTTGCAAAGAGAATAGGGTGAGATTTCAAAGTCCACTGCTTTAAGAAAGGTATATGCACGCTTTCAGCTGATCCCATTCTTATGTAATTAGACTGTCACATCAGTGACTGGTTTCATTTTCCCCAACAGGCCCCTGAAATTGCCCCTAAATCTCATCTCATGCTGTTATCATATTAGCTAACATCTTATCCTATTAAAGTCAGTACAGTGAAATATGATATCCCCTACTCCATCCCAGCTCTGCTAAAATATAAAGAATGAAGGCTCTATGGCTGGGCCTGACTCAGTTCCTCAAAGCCTGTTGGAGCTAGATACACAAAATAATTCCTTGGCCCAATGCCCTTCTGAATATTTTCATTTCATTTAGTGCTTACAAGTAAACGGCTTACTGCTTGGTAATATTATAATGCTCTAAACAACCCCACCCCTGAAAAGCAAGCATGTATAAAGATAACTCTTGACAAGCTCTGATCAAGATATTTTCACTACATTCATTTAGTATGTTACTTGCTAAATAGTGCTAAATAGTTCCTGTAACTATAACAATAATTATATTGCCTTATGAATTATAACAATAATTTATATTGCCTTACGAAAATGCCTCATTTTCATAACCATGATTTCATTCACCACAAGAATTTAAAAGATCCCATTAAATCTTGTTTCAGTTTTCTTCAGACACGTTCTGCAAAGTTCCTGCTAGTAGATGCTTCCATTTTACCAGTGTGGAAACTAAAGGCCAAGAGAGTTACTTAAGAGAACATCCAGTCAATTGTGAGTTAATCTCTGACTTCCTCTCTGGTTTTCAAGCCAGCTCCCTAACCCCCAGGTGATGCTAATTCTTTTTGGCAAAATGACGTTTTTCAAACTCCTCTCCTTGGAAATGCTTTCTTAGGGGTGGTCTTAGTGGTCTTGACTTTTATCTGAGTGGGCTTCAGGGAATGAAGGCAGACACTTAATCATCAGTGAGATCTGCACTCTTTGGGAGTGAGAAAAAATCCCTAAATTTGCCTCCCATTACACCAGTTGGAAAAGCAGTCACCTCTGGACTGGAACTAATTAAAGACTTTGTATTTCAGCAGTTAATGCACTGCCCTTGTAAATCAGGGATTATGAGGGAAAATCTCCCTGAGGCTTGGTCTTTCCATTTATTTATTTATTTTGGAACTCAGGTGCAGATAGGTTAGTTAATCATACTACTCAGATCATAACTTGTCTATAGTACATGCAAGGCATCTTTCTTATTTTATGTATTTCTAATTTAATTTAATTTTTAATTTTTCCTTTCTCTACAGACTTCACTCCCATTCCCCCAACTTTTCACAGAAACTCTTTCTAATGTGTTTGGTAAATGTCCTTGAGTATAAAAGTATCTTTCAAAAGTGTTCTATTGTTTTGTTTATGCATGTGTTAGACTTTATGTAAATAGGGCACTAAGGAATCCTGTTCTTTTCATTTTCTTTATACAATGCTGTGATTGTTGAAATTGTGGATATCCACCCTTGACAACATTTAGTATTACTTAACTTTCTAATTCTTATCAATCTAATGGGTGTAATCATTGTGGCATTACTTTTGCATGTCTTGAATTGCTAATAAAGATGAATAGCTCTTTATACTCTTGTTATATGAGTAGCCTATTCATAGCTTTTGCCTATTTTTGTTTGAGTTTTCTGCCATTTTATTATAGTTTTTGCAGTATTTTCTTGTACCTTCTAGATATTAATCCTGGTCAGTTTTACAAATATCTTTTCCCAATCTGTCATCTGTGCATTAACATTGTCCAAAGTGGTGTCCTTTTTGAATAGAGATCTTATGTTTTGATGTGATCAATCCATTCTGTTTAAAAAGTCCTTCTTCACCCTGAGATTATGAATATATACTCCAATATCTTCTTCTTTTATCTTTATGGTTTTACTTTTTTTTTTTTTTGAGACGGAGTCCTGCTCTGTCACCCTGGCTAGAGTGTAAGAGTATAGTGGCATTATCATAGTTCAATGCAACCTCCAATTCCTGACCTCAAGTTATCCTCCCTCCTTGTCTCCCAGAGTGCTAGAATTACAGGTGTGAGTGACTGCTCCCAGCCCTACGGTTTTACTTTTTACAATAAGTTCCATCTATAAGTCACCTTAGTATATGGTTTAAGGTAGTGGTCCAACTTTATTTTTCCCTGTAGAGTGAGATAGTTTTCTCAATATCCTGACTCAATTTATAATGCTAACTCTGAATAAAGAAATTTGCATTATGGGAGGTACCATAATGATGTTGCTAAGAGTAGAGTGTGGGAGGCAGCTAACAGGTGACTTCTTCCCCCTAAGTATGCTCCTGAAAGGTGGTACCTTTTCAAAAACTTTTAAGGCAATATATTGCCATGGTAGTTATTTAAACTATGATGACATGACATTGGAAGGGTGGAATTGAAGGAGGAAGAGGCTCCAATACAAGAAAGGCAGATAACCCAGTGAAGCCACAGGACAGTCCAAAGGGGAAAGGGGCATCCAGAAAATTCTTAAGGCAGCCTCTCCTGATGAGGTGGGATGAGGACTGAGAACAGGTAGTCTCCGTGTGGGCCATTCATTCAGCCATTCATTTAATAAGTAATGATTGCTTTCCATGGGCCAAGCACTTTTCTAGGCTCTGAGGATATAACCACGAAACAAGGCCATGAGTGCTGCCAGTGCATTCATATTTCTAGCACAAATTGACATTCTCCCATTTCTGGCTCACCCTCCATACTACCACCAGAATACTTCTTTCAAAATGCAAATTTAATTAAGATCACTTATCTTCTGAACAGCCACTAGTAGATTTCTGTTGCCTACTGAGAACTTGGCATGGTAAGCAAGGTCCTCCTTGGTTTGACCATCTGCTTACCTCTCCAACTTCATCTCTTGCTACTCCCCCAACTCTACATCCTGATCCTCCATACACCAAGCCATTGTATGTGCTAAACATCTGGTGTCTCCAAATAAGGCAATTCTACCATTTTCCCCCATGATAGGACCCCACAAAAAACCCCAAATTTTTATGGCCAACTTGAATGTATAAATGTTTGGGGATGTAGTAGACATTTTCGATGTCTATTTATAATATTTAATGTATTAATTTAGTTAAATATATTTTATTTAATTTTAATTCTTGAGACTCTGATATCTGGGCTAGAGTGCAGTGGTATCATCATAGCTCACTGCAACCTCAAACTCCTGGGCTCAAGCCTCCCAAGTAGCCAGGACTACAGGAATGTGCACCACCATACCCAGCTAATTTTTATTTTTTATAGAGAGAGGGTCTTGCTATGTTGCTCAGGCTGGTGTCAAGTGATCTTCCTGCCTTGGCCTCCCAAAGTGTTAGGATTATAGGCATTAGCCACCATATCTAGCCTGATTTAAATATATTTTAAACTAAAGATAAGAAATATTAATTTAGAAATATTGATTCTTTTTGTCTCTCAGATTTCAGGAAATAATTTTCTTCTAACTCTTCATTGGCAGATCTGACAATGTCTGTCCTCGTCATCACTAGAGCCACTTTTTGAGTCACAGAATGCAGCTTTGAAGCTTTCTACATTGTTTGTAATATAGAACTTTTTGAAACTGAATTATGTAGTCACTGGAATTTTTATCACAAGCCACACATACACCTTTATGTAACAATAAGATATTTTTTAAAGTCACCTGTAGTTGTATATATGTATTCTCCACAATGGAGCCATGTGCTCTGTGTGTGTGTGTGTGTGTGTGTGTGTGTGTGTGTTTACATGGTCTTTAAAAGGCTAGTTTACAATGACATGTACCACTAAGGATGGTGAGAACACACCTCAGGCAAGGAATAACACTAAGTCTTTAGATCAATCTCTCTTTCCCTCTCTCTCTCTCTCTCCCTCTCTCTCTCAACTAATTTCATCTACTTCCCCAACTCGTAATTTATTTTACTTAAAATGAAGTAATCACCTCATAAAATAATAGCCTTTAGAAGAAATCAAATTTAAGATGACCCTTTTCTGAAAAATAATTTGGGGCAAATAATCTTGCATTACGTTTGGCTATTAGGAGCGACTGGTTACTATGGTTCCCTAAACTGCCATGCCCTGCCACACCTCCATGCCTTTGCACTTGCTCCTCCCTCTCTTGTAATGCCTGCCTCATCTCCTCCTCCATCTGCCGCCTACCACTGTGCCCAGCAATGCCTCTGTTACTGTGTTCATAAATTGGGAAGCAGTTAAGTATGTCACCTACAGCGCAGTGAACTCCTTGAGGGGAGGGGCTGTGTCTATTGACTCTGCCATCTTCAGCACCCAAGGTGGCATCTAGTACCTCATTTTCTTCCTTGAAGCCTGAAATAGTGGCCTGAAAGTGAAACGATTGAAAGGATCACTCTATAATTTATTGTCCAAGCTGGAATAACTTGAGAATGGAATTGAGCACCATTGACAATTATGCCAGGACACTAGTATAGACCAGAACTGTCCTGGGTAAACTGTGATGTACAATCATCTTAATAAGGTGACCAGGGGAGGCAGCCTTAAATTTCTAGTTCCCAAATATTAATAATCTTCCTAGATCAATATTTTACCTTTCACAGGTCCAATTTCCTGCTTGTCCCCCCTTCTTTCTCATTCCTTCTCCCTTCCTTTTTTCCTCTCGCTTTTCTCAGCAAGACTGTATAAACTTGCAAAACCACAACCACATAATTCTCATTCTTACTTCATGGGTAATTTAAGGATTAGAAGAGTCCATAACTCCTAATGTGGAATGTACAGTGTCGGGCAGGAGCAGGGGAAGTATCTTGAGTATAGTTCTTGTGAGGGATAAAAACTCAACACCTTTATATTTCCCTCCTTAGAAAGAGTCCTAGTGATTCAAAGCAAATGCTCAATAACAGAAAATTTTTTTTTAATTTCAGCATATTACAGGTTACATACTTAGGTTACATATATTGCCTTTGTCCCACCCGAGTCAGAGCTTCAAGCGTGTCCATCCCCCAGACGGTGCACACTGCACCCATTAGGTGTGAATATACCCAACCCCTCCTCTGCCCTCACACCTGCCCAACACCTGATGAATGTTACTACCATATGTGCATGAAAGTGCTGATCAGTTTATACCAATTTGATGGTGAATACATGTAGTGCTTATTTTTCCATTCTTGTGATACTTCACTTAGTAGAATGGGCTCCTAGGATAATACAAGAGGTGCTAGATCACCATTTTTTTTGTGGCTGAGTAGAACTCCATGTTATACATATACCACATTTTATTAATCCACTCATGTATTGATGGGCATCAATACATGATTGTTTCCACATCTTTGCAATTGTGAATTGTGCTGCTATAAACATTTGAGTGCAGATGTCTTTTTTGAAGAATGTCTTTTTTTCTTTTGGGTAGATGCCCAGTAATGGGATTGCTGGATCAAATGGTAGTTCTACTTGTAGCTCTTTGAGGTATCTCCATATTACTTTCCACAGAAGTTGTACTAGTTTGCAGTCCCACCAGCAGTGTATGAGTGTTCCTGTCTCTCTGCATCTACACCCACATTTATTGTTTTGGGACTTTCTGATAAAGGCCATTCTCACTGGAGTTCAGTGATATCTCATTGTGGTTTTTATTTGCATTTCCCTGATGATTAGAGATACTGAGCATTTTTTCCTATGTTTGTTGGCCATTAGTCTACCTTCTTTTGAAACGTTTCTGTTCATGTCCTTTGCCCACTTTTTGATAGGGTTGTTTGACTTTTTTCTTGCTGATTTTCCTGAGTTCTGTATAGATTCTAGTTATCAGCCTTTTATCAGATATGTAGCATGCAAGTATTTTCTCCTATTCTGTAGGTTGTCTGTTTGTTCTTGTGATAGTTTCCTTGGCTGTGCAGAAGCTTTTTAATTTGATCAGGTACCATTTATTTATTTTTGTTATTGCTGTGATTGCTGTTGGGGTCTTCTTTATAAATTCTTTGCCTAGACCAATATCTGTAAGAGTTTTTCCAACATTTTTTTCTAGAATTCTTATAGTTTCATGCCTTAGGTTTAAGTCTGTTGTCCACCGTGAGTTGATTTTTATGAGAGGTAAAAGGTGCAGATCCTGTTTCAGTCCTCTACACGTGGCTATCCAATTTTCCCAGTACCATTTATTGAATAAGGATTCTTTTTCTCAGTGTATGTTTTAGTCTGCTTTGTCCAAGTTTAGATGGCTGTATGAGGATGGTTTTATATCTGGGTTCTCAGTTTTGTTCCGTTGGTTTATGTCTCTGTTCTTGTGCCAGTACCAAGAAAAACTCTTAGAATGATCCAAACATGTCTACTTTGGCTTCATTTTGAATCCATATTGACCCTAAGGCACATTTAAGACCTGAGGAGATTGAGTTGAGTTGAATGGAATCACTGCATCATGTGAGAAAGAAAAACTTGATCTGTTGGGAGAAATGCCCTTATGAGTCAGTGGAAGCTGTGTATCATGGTGGTTAAAGAGCAAGCATTTCAGAACCCGACTGATCTGAATCCTGGATTCAAATCTAGGATCTGAATCCTGGCTCTATCACCTACTTAGCTGGGTGACTTTGAGCACACTATTTAACCTTTTTACCTTAGTTATCTTATGTATAAAATGGGAGAGGGTGTCAGAGGCTCATTGTGTGAATTAAATGAGATAATGCATTTAACCCTGTGCCAAGCACATAATAAACATTTGCTCAGTGAAGGCTAAAATTTTATATGCATATCAGCAAAAGTTACAAGTGCACCCATTTTGTCTGGATGAAAATGGTTATACCAGATTTAATGATCAGAGCAGTGGACTGAGAATGCAGAAATTCACATTCTAGCCATGCTTCTGCCGTTAATAAGCTATGTGGCTCTGAGCAAGTCCTTTAACTTTGCTGGCTTGTCAGTCTTCTCTTTGAAATGAGTGAGCTGGAGTAGATGATTTGATTCCTATTTCAGTTTTCTCTTGATATGATACACACCAATCCAAAACTTAGTAGCTTAAAACAATAATGATTCATTGTTTCTCAGGATGTTATGAATTGTCTGGGCTCAGCTGGGCAGTTCTTACTGCTCTATCATTGGGATCACCCATGCAGCTGCTGTCAGCGGGGTGCTCAGCCTGGCACTGGAGCAGTTCAAGATGTGTCACTCACTTGTTTGACATCTAGGTTTGTCAGCCTCAATTCTCCGATACATGAACTCTTATCCTCCATGGTCATTCTCTCTCTACACAGCCCTTCTGCTGAGTAACCTAGATTTCTTTACATGGCTTCCAAGAGGATAAAAATGGAAACTTAAGGCCTAGGCTAGAGGTAACACAGTATTACTTTCACTGTAGAATGTTTGTCAAAGCAAGTTGGAGGCCAACCAAGATTCAAGGAGAGGGGGAAAGGCTCCACCTCCTGAAAACTTTAGAAGTTACATCATAAAAGGGCATCCAGGATTGGAGGGATTGTTGTGACCTTTTTTCAAACCAATTAGACCAATCCATGTGGTACATGCTGGCTCTGACAGTTCATATTTAAACCTAAAACTCTGAGGCAGTTCTAGTTCTCCTCAATTTGATATGGACTCTGTGAATTCCCCACTGAGTGCCTAGTATATTCTGGGCCTTGAAACTCTCTCTACATTCAGTTTAGCTCCAGTAGACATCTGTTGTTTTTTCTATCCAGTGTCTCCTCAGCCTCCTGGTAACCAAACTCCACAATTTCTCTCCAGGGACCTGGTGCAGACATAGCTGGTTGTGACCCAGCTGCTGTCTCCCATTCTTTCTTTCTAACAGAACCCTAATTTGCCTAGATATTTAGATATTAGCATTCTGGGGCATGAGCTATCATAGAGCTAAGCCAATCATGAGAATACCATCCTCTTTTGCCTGTGACTGGTTTCGAGGTGCACATGTGGCCCAGCTTCGGCCAATGAGGCATTAAGCCTCCCTTTGATGGGAGGCTTCTAGAAAAGATTTTCTTTCCTAAATAAAAGAAAGAGACTTGTGAGAAGAAATCCCTGACCCTTCCTTTCTGCTTAGGATCTTGTTGTGTGGAACAAACTGTGAAGGCCACCATTCATCGTGAAACATAAACCTAAAGGACCCTACGGAAGCACCCAGACCCCTGACATTATTAAGCTTTGGATTTATCCAGCCCAGATCTGGCTAACTCTGGACTTCTTGTTATGTGAGCTAATGACCCCTATAAGTACGCAAGTCTGTTACCTGCTGTCAAAAGCATCCCTTCTCCACTCCTCTGAGTCTCTATGGCTCTAGAGACACTGACTCCTCTCTGACTCAAGGCAGGAGCACACAACCCAGAGCTAAGCAATTAGCACCTGCATTCACCTGACCTCAGTGGTTACTTCAGAGATGGGCCAAGATTCTGGCAGAGCCAATGAGGGACAATGTGATTTTCCTTGGGAATTCTGAGAAAGAGGCATTCATTTTTTTATTGCTGGACTTAAAAGTGGAAAGGTAATAGCAATTAGGGCTGCTGTGGCCATTTTGCTAAATCTTGCTGACTTTAAGAGTCAACTCTGAGGAAGGCAGACACAAGAGAAAAAATAAAACTGTTTCTTGATCTGAATCCAGCCATGCCCAAAGCCTTAATCCTATATTTTTCAGTTTACTCGACCCACCCTTTTTTGGAATAAACTGTTCTGATGGGACTTTCTGTCAGAATCCCAGCTGAGAAAGTATGGATATTCATTATGAAACCGTCCACCAAGCTGGTACTCTCTGGCACTTTTATTTGGAACCTCTGTTCCTCATCCAAGTTCATCATTTCTATAGATGTATTTTCCACCTGCAATTATATAGTCTAGCTGTTAAGAGTAAGGCCTTGGGATTAGGCCTGGTCCTGGGTTCAAATCCTGGCTCTGCCACAGATTAGATCTGTGACCTTGAGCAGGTCTTTGAAACCTCTGGGTTCTTTAGCTTTAGCATGCTTAAAACTAGGGCTATAATGGTTCCTGCTCCATGGGGTTATTATAAGGGTAAAAGCAGTGAATGCGTGAAAAGTGCTTAGCCAGCACAGTGCCTGGCACATACTAGGTTCTCACAAATATTTGCTCTTATTAATAAAACCTAACCTGGTGCAGTAGGCAGAGTAATGGGCCCACAAAGATGTCCATGTCCCAATCCTCAGAACCTGTGAATATGTCATGTTACATGGCAATGGGGAATTAAAGTTGCAGATGGAATTAAGGTTACTAATCAGCTGACCTTATAATATAAAGATTACCCTAGGTTATTCAGTGGGTCCAGTGTAATCACAAGAGTTCTTAAAAATGAAAGAGAGTCAGGGGAGGTAGAATGTTATAAGAAGGACTCAATCTGCCCTTTCTGGCTCTGAACAGGGAGGAAGGGGCCATAGCCATGGAATGTAGGCAGCCTTTAGAAGCTAGAAAAGGTAAAGAAGCACATTCTCCCCTAAGCCTCCAGAAAGGAAAGCAGCCCTGTTTACACCTTGACTTTAGTCCAGTGAGACCTGAAACTGATTACCTCCCATACATCTCCCTGTACCATTGCTACTAGGGACTGAGCAATGAATGAGACAGGCAGGGAGGGCCCTATGCTCATGGAGCTTATGAGGTATGTGTTCTGTGGCAACCAGGGCTTTATGAAATCTTATTTGGTAATGAGCATAGGATTAACCAAAGAGAATTAGAAGATGTAAGTCAGGACAGCTACCCTTAAAGAGGGAAAGCAGCAGTAGAGTATGGGGTGCTAATTGAACAAAGGCTGAGACAGTAGATATTCACAACTCTACCTGCTATGGACTGAATGTTTGTATCTCCCCCAAATTGATTTTGAAATCCTTAACCCTCAATATGATGGTATTAGGAAAGTGGAAACTTTGGGAGATATTGAGGTCATGAAGGCGGAGTCCACATGAATGGGATTGGTACCCTTATAAAGATATGTGAGCTTGCTTCCTCTCTCTGCTCTCCACCACGTGAGCACACAGGAGAAGATGACCATCTGCAAATTACAAAAGTACCCTCACCAGACACAGATCTGCTGGTGCCTTGATCTTGTACTTCCCATCCGCCAGAGCTGTAAGGAATAAATTTCTGTTATTTGAGCCCCCCAATCTATGGTAATTTGCTATAGCAGCCTGAATGGACTAAACACCATCTATGTTGGAAGTCTTGAGGTTAGGCTGATCTGTCTCCTCTGTGTGGAGGGCTCAGGGAAAAGAGAAACATCATTTTTGCTATCATGAAAGCCACACTTCCTATGTGCCAAGCTAAGGGCCCATATGGGCTGTTTCTCTTTACATAGTGATGCCTTCAATCCTCACCACAACCTTTCAAGAGATGTTACTGGGCTCCTTTCATAGAGGAGGAAATGAAGGCTCATAGAAATTAAGTAACTTGGCCATGTTTACATAATAAGTAAATGGTGAAATAGAATTTTTAATTAACAAATTAAATTTACTTTATTTTTTTGCCAACAAAGAATCGTAAATCCTCCCTGTTTCCCTGTAGTGTTGGCTTGGTTGTTTCAATATTCTTTTTGCATTGTCCACTTCACATTATAAATATTTGGGGGCCAGAACTGTTTGGGCAGATTTACTCAGAACAGTGTATCAGGAAGCTTAATGCTTAGTGTCGTATTTCATCAAATCTTGGATGCCATCAGTTGGAGTATGTACCATCACTCCATAAAGCACTAAGAAAGAAAAAATGCTAGGGATTGTAAGACCTCCTGATGTGAGAGTTGTTGAAATGTGGAAAAATATGCATCTCGGAGTCCATAAAATAGAGTAAAAAATTTTTTTTGATGATGATGTTGATGAAGTGTCAAATCTTAGTTTGCTGGTCTACTTCCAGACTTACCCTTATGCTTTAGCCCGGTTAGTTTTTAAAACGTCTCAAGAAAGTTCCCTTTGAACAATTCCTTTGGAAATTTTACAATGTTTAAAATATGTTACTGGAGTTCGAAACCAGCCTGAGCAACAGCGAGACCCCGTCTCTACTAAAAATAGAAAGAAATTAATTGGACAACTAAAAATATATATAGAAAAAATTAGCTGGGCATGGTGGCATATGCCTGTAGTCCCAGCTATTTGGGAGGCTGAGGCAGGAGGATCGCCTGAGCCCAGGAGGCGGTTGAGCTAGGCTGTGAGCTAGGCTGATGCCACGGCACTCTAGCCTGGGCAACAGAGTGAGACTCTGTCTCAAAAAAAAAAAAAAGTTACTATTCAAAAGTATCTCCACAAAACATTGGTAATGAAATTTTTCAATAATTATGGGCTGAGTACAGTGCTAAATACATTAAATATCCCTCTTGTTTTCTGCTGACCATCCTATTAATAATTAGGTTTTTATTATTGCCATTTACAGACAATACAATTGAGGCACACAGAAGTTTAGGTACCTGTCCAAGGCCATGCAGCCAGCAAATGGCAGAGATAAATAAGACTTGAGTCTCTGCCTGGGACTTCAATGCTTGTGCCTCTTGCTGTTTCAAGCAAAAGCAGGAAAAAGCAGGGGGGATAAAAGCTGCCATTTTCATTTAAAAAATTTTGCTGACCCTAGCCTTTTGGATCATATAATTAATGTCTGTTTTTTCTCAGTCTTTTTGAGCTACTTACCCAGTTATCTCCCCAATAAGTGTTTTTACCTCCCAGCATTTACTTGTTCTTATTCTTTTACAAATCAGTCTCCAGAATTTTAATCATTCTTCGTTCACTTCTCTGAGAACTTAACCAGAGACATGCTGGAATTGCTGTCAAAGAAGTGCCCTGAAAACTTAAAATTTAAATAAAAAATCTTTTATAGTCCATCTGATCTACACAGGAAATTAGAAAACACCACATACTTAACTGGAAAAATACTTGAAATGAAATGAAAAGTGAGATTTACTGTTATTTAGGTTTTGATTAAAAAATGTTTATCCCTTATCTAAGGCTCGGGGACACTGGAAATGAAGGAGCTGAATGCTCGCTTTATGGAACTTTAATGATCTTCTCTTATTATGTTATATTACCGTTTTCTCAGCCTGTGGTCAAATACAATAGCTTTATTAAAGCTGTGATTCAGTTAGAAAGGAGAATGAATTTTTCTGACACAGGAGCACTGGTGAGAGATGGGAGAAGAGGGTAGGGCTGTTGGGGGAAGAAAACTCCTGGACAAAGAAAGGACTCATACCAGTGGCTCACCCCACTAGAGTATATTCTTCTTCCCCCCGGGGAGCTAAGCTTTCTTGAATTCACTGCCAAACAGCCTAGGGGTACTTAGCTTCCAGTACATTTGGAGAAGAGAAAGCAAAACAAAAGAAAAAGGAGGTCTGGGGCTGCAGTTGGGACACAGGATAAAGCTTGCTATGTTCTGTGTCAAGTTCTCAGGCAGCATCAATGATGATAAACTCACATTTTTCAAGCATTTATGATGGGCCAGGTACTACTGTAAGCATGGTCCATTTATCACATAATTTAATCTCCTGAACAATCCCATGAATAGATACTATTATCATTTGCATTTTACAGATGAGGAAACTGAGGTAGAGAAAGTAACTTAAATTTATACAATAAGTGGTAGAGCCAGAGCTGGGATTTGAATTGATATTTTTAGTCCAGAGTGCACGCACTTGCCCATGATGCTGTACTGCTAAACACCCACCTGCTTTTGCCAGCAGGCCATGCACCCTGGCTGCTAGTTAGGGGTGGGAGAGGGGAACCTCTCAGAGAAAGAGTTACCTCAATCCAGCCAGAGAAAAAAGGGATTTAGAAGGAAATTGTTGTGGAGCCTCCTACCTGAAACAGTGCTGGCTCCCTTTGAAGGGAGAAAAATGAAGCAATTTCAAATAGTAGGGGGAGGTCAGAGGTCAAGACTAAACCACCATAGCTAAGCGATATAGAAATGCAAGCTTGTCATTGCTAAAGTGACAAAATAGAATATCAGGACACATTCAGAACAACCTCACATAATTATTATGGAACTTAACTGTTGCTGTTTCTGAGACATTTTTGCCAGCTGTGTGAGGGACATACGACATCATGAACAATTACTGATGAAATACAGGATGAGGGCCGGGCGTAGTGGCTCACGCCTGTAATCCTAGCACTTTGGGAGGCCGAGGTGTGTGGATCGCTCAAGGTCAGGAGTTCGAAACCAGCCTGAACAAGAGCGAGACCCCATCTCTACTATAAATAGAAAGAAATTAATTGGCCAACTAAAAATATATAGAAAAAAATTAGCCGGGCATGGTGGTGCATGCCTGTAGTCCCAGCTACTCAGGAGGCTGAGGCAGAAGGATTGCTTGAGCCCAGGAGTTTGAGGTTGCTGTGAGCTAGGCTGATGCCACGGCACTCTAGCCCAGGCAACAGAGTGAGACTCTGTCTCAAAAAAAAAAAA
>CAUYRT010097785.1:0-67280 GCA_963574885.1 Lepilemur ruficaudatus
CTTGTTTTTATTACATTGTCACGTGCTACTCACTGGTAGGGTTTTAGTATGAGTCTGCAAGCAACGGATTTACTATGGTCTCTGTGCAAACCGCTCTGCTAACGATAATCTGTATTTGAGCCACTCCCCAGCGCCAGCATCGCCGCCTCAGCTCCACCTCAGACCATCAGGTGTTAGATTCTCATAAGGAGCCGCAACCTAGACCCCTCGCATGCGCACTTTACAGTAGGGTTGCGCTCCCATGAGACTATGATGCCTTCGGCCGATCCGACAGGAGGCGGAGCTTATGCGGTGATTGCAGCGATGCGGAGCGGCTGTAAATACAGATGACGCTTCTCTCCCTCGCCAGCTGCTCACCTGCTGTGCGCCCGCCTAAGAGGCCACAGACTGCTACTAGTCTGTGCTGGGTTGGGGCCTAGGGTTGGGGACAGCAGTACTAGCGTTTGAGAACCACTGACTCGAGCACTGCCAAGTCCGCTGGCACAGGACTGTCAGACTTGACGACACCCCAGAAAGTTAGAAGCGGCCAAGGCGCAGGGATTAGGCCTGGGCTTTGCATCGGCCTCCCTGGCCCACCAACGGGGGCTCAGCGTAAGGGCGGTGAGAAGGGTGGGGGGACACAAAACCCAGGGGCGTGGCCGGCTGCCCTCTCGGCAGCGAGGGTGGGGGTGGCGGTGGCCTGGGACCTAGAGAGCGGCCGCCCGGCTGCCCGCCCTTGTCCCCGCGTCGAGAGAGGCGGCGGGGTGTAGGAAGCCGCGCCGCGCGGCGCTAACGCCTGTGCTTGCCGTCCGCAGACGAACCCGCCGCCTGGAGTTCTCCCGCTGCCGCCGCCGCAGGTCTGCCGGAAGTAGGCGTCTCCCTGGAAGACGTCCTCGCTCCATTCTCTCCATCACATCCCGCCCCACCCTCCGACCCTGCCCACCAGATACGCCCAGACCCAACTTGGGATATCAAAAGGGAACACGACGTTAGGAAACCAAAGGAGCTTTCAGCCTGCGGCCAGAAGAAGCAGCGCCTCGGGGAGCAGAGGGAGCGCTCGGCGAGTCCGCAGAGGGCCGCGCGGCCGAGGCTCGAGGAGGCGCCCGGCTGCCAGGGGCGGCCCGAGGCCGGCAGGCCCGCCTCGGAGGCCAGGGCGCCCCGGCCCGCGGAGGCGGACGCGGCGGACGCGGCGCGGGCGGGCGGGAAGGAGGGTGTCCGCGCCGCGGCAGGCCCCGAGCTCGGTCGGCGCGAAGGCCTCGGGGCTACGCCCGCGTGTGCGGGTCCCGGCGGCGGCGCGGAGCGGCCGGGTGCGCGCGCGGGCCCGCGGCCAGGCCCGCGGCCGCCAGGGGGCGCCCCCGCGCGAAAGGCCTCCGTCGCGCCGGGGCCCTGGAAGGTGCCGGGCTCCGACAAGCTGCCGGGCGTGCTCAAGCCCGGCGCCTCGGCCGCGGGCAGATGAGCCGCGCGGCCGCCGCCCGCCCACCGCCTCGGCGCGGGCCGCGCTTCTTAGGTTCCGTCTCACGGCGTTTTAATTTATTTTCACTGTCACACGCATAGATCCACGAGGCACCAAGGCCTGGGAACACCGACGTGAAGTGCCACGTGTCCGATGAGCATGGGCGGCACAGCGTCCACGCGCAGACCTGAACTGATCCTGAAGCCCCCGGCCCCACTGTGGGGGCTTTGGCAGCTATGGAAGAACCAAAATAACGCGAAGAACATCACAGAGAGTGCAGTGTAGCTTTAGCAAAAAGAAAAAATAAAATAAAATAAGAGAGAAAGAAAGATTTAAAAATTCCCCCCACTGCATGAAGGATTTGGATGTCATCCAAACTTTATATCAAGAAACTGGACAAGTTAAGAGCAATCACAAACTGGAATATCGCCTTAAAAATCAAACTGCACGGAGCAAGCTGAAACTGAGACAAGATTATATCTTTTAATTGACCTAAAGCGTTGTAAATAAATTGTTCTTGACATATCTAGACAGGGGTTAAAAGGTTTCTTTGAAACATTCAGAACTGTTCGCCCATGACACGTTTCCGCGGCTCACCCTCGGCATCCATACTCGGTATTAGCAGCAGCGTTCCCTGCGTACCGCAGGATGAGTTAGAAATCTAGTGAATTCATTGGTGTGATGCCATTTTTACTGCCATTTCTGTGATCAAATCATACTTCTGTACATTTTCAGTGGTAGGACAAAAAGGTTTTAAAAATTGTATCCTAGGGAACAGTTTGACATAAGTCAGAATTTTGCAGTTTAGCTCGTAGATCTTAATTGGTTTTCCTCTAAAATATGAATTTTGTAATTGAAGGACCACAATTTGTTTAATCAAGATTGGCAACGCTGCAGTTCCTTTATGAAAAGGCTTTTCTATTGTTCCAGGCTGGCAGAGATAGATAGCTTCGTTGTCAGCAATGTTGTATTTCACTTATTTTATTGTCTTATTTTAAACCCTCTTTCCATGACTTCATTTGCACTTTGACAGAGCAGAGGCAAAGTATTTGTCTTATATTTCTCAGATTATAATGAATCTCTAATATTAAAAAATCATTATTATAACCAATTTATTTTCATTAAAGAACATGAGTCTTTTTAGCATTCCTTTCTGCTTCTCTTTCTTTCCTTAATTCTTTGTCCTTTTGTTTCCATTTGGTTTGCTTTTGTCTTGTATTCTCTGCCAATTTTTTATTTCGTTAGCAACCTCTAATGTTTCTGTTTATCTCCACGGATCTATGCTTGATCCCCTGGTAAAATTCTAAATCTTGCCTTTCTTCCCTGCCGTTTTACTATTTCTTTGTAAAATGTTAGCTTCAATTAATTATCCATTGGTACTTATTGTAGCTACACATATTAAATAGCAAAATGTTTCTGAAGGCAATTTCTGTTTAATATGCCCTGAATGAACGAGGCTTGGTTCTTCTCATATTCTGCCTCCTTACAGGAGTTCAAATGCAAATAAGCCTCACCTCCCTGCACTTGTAGTCAAATAAGTGAAGAGGGAGATCAGGTCCATTGCCAAGGTCACACAAAATAGCCTCCCTGGCTGACTCATTCCCTCTCTTTGTAACTGTAGTAACCTGAACACTAGCAGTTTAATTTCCATCAGACATTGGAGTAGCTTAGTTGTTTGACAAGGAGAGAATATAGTCGAAAGCCTCGCGTGAAGGGTCTTGCAGCTTGTAAAAGCAATTTCCAAAAATGAAACCCATTCATCATAAACAAAAGCACAAACACATGTAGCAGTTTATAATACTTTTGGTTTAATCTCAATTAGTCTTTCTCCCCTGGACTAGAAATCCAGTATAGTTTGCCATTAATTTATTGAATCTGGTTTTGGACAATGCTTCTGTAGTGTAGCTGCACGTCCTGGTACTGTATCCTCTGACCTTTATTTTCCATGTGTTACAAAAGGAAAAAAAATTGAGATTACGCTGGCATAAACCCTAATTTGCACAGTTCACAGCTACTACTTGTGCAGTAATTGCTTTATGCGGCTGTAATCCATAACCTGTGAAGACAGCACATCGTCTAAATCCCATTCCAAATAATATTTCTGTGTAGTGTTAGCTGTGAATTTACCCTGTACAGCTGTATCTCTATAAATATAATTCCATGTATTAATAGTCACAGAAAGACTGTAAGTGAGCAACTATTTTTATGAAACGCACCACTATGGATAAATTAACTTTTACAGAAATCTTGTTTACTGTATGATATTCTAAAACACTGTCAAATAAAATATATATCCAAAAATCTTTTCTTTTTCCAACTATATAGGTTGTGTGTTCATTAGATTATTACTGGGGGTTAACTTAGTTTTTAAAAACTGCAGTTTTCTTGGATTTTTGAAAGTATAAGTTTAATGCCCCAAATAGAACTTCTTTGAAACATAAATCTAAATGCAGTGGTATCACGTGGAAAAGATTACTGACTATCTATTAATAGTTGATATTTGCCTGTGAGCTTACTATGTCATTCATGAATTGGCATGTTTCTGTTGCTTGCTACATAGATTGATACTGTACCTTTTTTCAAAAAGGATTTAAAGTATCAATCAACCGTAAATTCCATCACATTTTTTCCTTTTAATTCTATAACTTTTTCCATGCAAAATCCCAAGGGATTCATGCAGAAGCCAGCATTTAGTGAGCAGCAGTGGGTAGGTCCATAACGAAGAGCCAAATATACTTTTCATAATGCTTTGCAATACCTGCAGTGGGGAAGGGAGAGTTCTGCCTGGGCGTTGGGTTGTCACAGCCCTGCCATCAGGGAGTTTACAATGGAAAGGAATAGCTCTCAACACTAGTCCTGTCAAGACTTTCTCCCACTTATGTCAAGAGGAGGCCTAAAATTCTCAAACTGTCAATCTTTTATTCTAATACTAAAATGTTTAATTAAACATACCATGTATCACTTTTAGAGAAGGAAAAAAGGTAATATGAAGCGTGAAATTAAACACAAATGTGAAGATATCTGTAATAAATATATGTGGTTCTTCATGAAATAATCTGAGAATGGCCCAATGTAAGATGAAAAAGCAAAAGATCTATAAAACAATGTAGCCAATAAGATAGGGTGTAAATACACATAATGCACAGTTAAAAGAAAAAAATAAAAATGATTAGGACAATGGAAAAGATAGGAAATCAGAGATCAAAAGGATTAGGACAGGGATAAGGCAAGGGACCAGGGTGAGACAAGGCACCTGGCTTGGACAGGAGCCTTATCATCAATTCACAGGTGTCCAAGGTCAGGCAGGAAAGTCTGAGAAAGGCAGGCAGGTGGGGACTGGGCCAAAGGGCAAGCATGTCCTCCTTCCTCTAAAGCTGCTGTTTTTTTAAGTCCAGTGTGGGACAGTCTTTCAGTTTCTCAAGAGAAAAAAAATATATCAGCTCTTTATTTGAAATTTTCTGGTTTTTAAAGTTTGACAAGTGTAATTCACATTTGTAAGAAACACCGAACAAGAAGAAAAAAAACACCATCACAACAAACCATCTTCAGGCCACCTCTGACCCAAAGCCCACCAATTTGCAGCAGCTATCTTGGAACCGCAGCCAGGCCTTCAGCAGAGAACCCCCCACTTTCATCAGGGTCTGATTCACCTTCCAAGCAGCGAACAGTGCAGCCCCCAGGGATGGTAAAGCCTGTGGCTAAGGAGATACATACGTGCCTGGAATAGCTTCAAATGTGTGTCCTAAGCATGGGACACTCCACCAGAAACCTGACTGCTGTTCCTACAGTAGATGTTAATTTGCCATAAAGCTAAAGAAACTGAAGCTTGCATGGGCCCTGAATCTTACTTGAAAGTTTATATTCTCTTTCCAATGCATTTCCCCCAAACTGTGTAAATTTTGGTATCCCCAAAGTTAAATCTGCTTCTGCCCTCTTGATTTTGCTATTTTTTTCAGGCCAAACTCATGGCAAAATCAAATGACCTCATTGCTGAAAGAATCTGGATTTAACAGAGATTTCTTTTTCAGACAACCATAGTGCCAGACAGGATGCCTGTAAAATCACAAGAGTGCTTTCCAAGTCTTAAAATAGTAAAACTACTATGTCTAATGATAAGTTCTGCATCATGTCTCATTTCTGCAGGGCCCCAATTAAATGCACAGAGGTTATGATTATGATTATTGGTAGTAATAATAGCTGTGGTTGTAAACATTTGAGTATAAACAATGGAGCAACACCCTAGAATTAAACCAAACCCTTGCTGGGCATTTGGTAGCCTGTCACCCCAGCAACTCAGAGATCAGGGAATTCACCAAAGCTCACGTCAGTCCCACCATCCCTCCCGAGGGTAACCAACAACCACAAATGAGAGCCTTCTCCCTTTTTAAGGGCTCTAAGCGTTTGATGGGATCTTTTCTTCTGAAGAAACTGCCTCTTGGAGAGTGATTTCACCTGGAAGAACCTGGCACTCTTGAAGCAACGAAGTGACCTTTGACCTTCTTTCTTAAGTGGGAGGTAAATTTTCTAAAACCCTACAAGGTGTGTCCAAGTCCACTGCCCCGTACAAGGAGCCTTTACATTACAGTCCTGCCTTTCACACTGGTACATTACCTCAAGATGTAAAAACCTCTAGGGAGTTAGACAAAGCGACATTTAGAGAATGCAGCCATCCTAGGGAGCAAAGCAGAGAGTATCAGGAAGAAATATTTCGGTAAGCAATGCCTTCCTTCATCCAGGAGCCTTGGCAGAGTTTCTATTTACCTAAGAATTAGCATCCACATTTATGTGAATTTCCAAATAAAGTCAGACTTTTTCTGATTGTGTGATTTGGCTATGTGTCTGCCTTCACCACAAAGACTGGCTTTGCCTATTAGATTATATAGCAGATATTTTCCATAAATTAAAGACATCAGATCTGTAATTACAAGGTTTAAATAAAAATATATTTAAAGGATGCATACAAGAAGAAATATATCCTTTGCAGTATTTAAGTTTGTGATTTGAAAAATAGAGATGTCAATTTAGAAATGAAATCGGGTCTAGTGTTTGATAAAATTATTTTAGGGGCCATGTGAGCTAAAAAGGGCATTCACATAGGCAAATCTTAATTTCGTAGAACAAAATTTTTAAAAATAGCTGTTGAGTGCCTACTGTATATAAAACATTACAGGTGAACAGAGCACAGGCCCCATTCCCAAGTTGCCTATAAGCTAGTTAAAGCCAGTCAAGCTAACACATGCAGAATGTGGTCTGTGCGACAGTAGGAATGCAGGATTCTGTAGGCTGCAGAAGGTTAGAAGTCATCCTGGATAAGTGGCATTTTAGTTGGGTTTTGAAGGATGCGTAGGGGATTTCAAGAGGCAGAGAAGGTATAAGGGAGAGAATAGTTTGAGCAAAGGCAGAGTTAGGAAATTTGGGGGAATAGGAAGTTATTTATTTTGACTGAGAGTGTATGCGAGAGAAAGAGAAATGGGGAGATTAAAGCAGACCACAAATGCAGTTATCTATCAGTGGAGAGTCAGTAAAGGTTTCCGTGCAGAGAAAAGACAAAATCAGCTTTGGCTCTGGAAATTAGTCCTGACAGTCTTGTCTGGGGTAAGCAGAGATGGGAGAAGCTCTGGCAGGTGCTTAACATCAGTCTAGTGAGAGATAAGAAGACCTGGGCACCTAGAATGGAGGGGAGGGTTGCAGGGCTTTTAAGGAGGGAAAACAAGCAGACATCAGACTTATTGGATGCTGTTTTGGTCTGTTTGTGTTGCTATAAAGGAATACCTGTGGCTGGGTAATTTATAAAGAAAAGAGGTTTATTTGTTTCATGGTTCTACAGACCATGCAAGAAGCATGAAGCCAGTATCTGCTTCTGGTGAGGGCCTCTGGCTGTCCCCACTCATAGTGGAAGGTGGAAGGGAGTGGTGGGTGCAGAAATCACATGGTGAGAAAGGAAGGAAAAGAGAGAGGAGAGATGCCAGGGTCTTTTTAACAACCAGCTCTCAGGGGAACTAACAGTGCAAGAACTCACTATCAAGAGGACGGCACCAAGCCATTGATGAGGATCTGTCCCCATGACCCCAAGATCTCCCAATAGGCCCCACCTCCAACATTAGGGATCAAATTTTAACATGAGATTTGGAGGAGTCAAATATGTAAACCATGGCAGATGCCAAGAGTTATGGAAAAATCACAGGCTTCAAGTCCAAGTGAAAAAGGAGAAAATGCGAAAAGGACCAGATCTACGAGGAGTAGCACTAAGGTTTTTAACGTGTGAGGTGTGAGGGGCTCTCGGGTGGCCCAGATGGAAATATTCATCCAATCGCTAATCACAGACTAAAGATGGAGATGTTTCAAAAAATGAAGTTCAGGTGAGAGACTAAGTCTAAAGAGTTAGGTAGGAATCAACTCCCTGGATCCCTGCTGGAAACTGACCCCAGAGATCCTGATGTAATTCACTGGGATGGGACCCAAGCATCGAGGTTTTTTTAAAAGCTCCTCAAGGAGGTTTAACAGTTGAGCAGCCAAAGTTGAGAACCAATATCCTAGAAGTAAAAGTTGATATGGTCTTCATGGTAAAGAAGAGCAAAGAGAAAAAGGACAAGAGCCACATTTGGGAGGTGGGTACAGAAGGACGGGTCAGGGAAAGAATGGTTAAAGACTGGACACTGCTGGGCCATGGAATCCAGGGGAGGAGACAATTTCAACAAATACGGAGTGGCCACTACTGTCCACCCCTGCGACGATGTCACTTAGGGTCAGCAATAAGATTGGATCATTGATTTTGATTATCGGAGGTTCAAGAGACCTTTTAGTAGAATGGTAAGTTGGATCACCCAGTGACTGAGGAGTAAGGAAGCAGAGGCTGTGATGAGAGACAGAAGCATCGTCAACTCAAAGGAGATGCAGAGTAGAAAAAGGTTAGTGGTCGTGGTTGGTTGGTTGGTTGGTTCTTAGTCTGGAAGTCACTCTTTCCAGCTTTCAGCCCAAGGGGAAGGAGCAGGAGGACAGGAGGGAAACTGACCATGGGGGTACAGGTGGGGAGTGAGGAGGTAAGGAGCCCTGGAGGAAATGGAGGTAGGGAAAGAACACAGAGCACACACAGGGTGGAGAGGAGACCTGCAAGGAGGACGTGTGTTCCCAAGGTGGTAAGAACCAGAACATAGAGATTTGGAGAAGCTCTGGAGTGAAGAAGAGGCTCATCGAAAGACTCCATATCATATGCAGTTAGTAGAAATCTGCTTGAATGTATAGAATGTAGAGGTGACACTAGAGATGTAAAAAGAGTGAAAACGTTTTCCTGGGAATCTTGAAAAAGAGAAAACAAACATGAACAAGAGAAAAATAAAAGAATGACTGAGGGCCTTTCTGAAGCTACCAAGCGGCAGATCAAGAATTCAAAACCAAGTCTACCTTAATACAAAGCTTGGTATTGAGCAAGTGTGCAATAATTTGTTGTTGATTAAATGAATACTCCTTACAAAACACTATCTGAGTGCAGGAAGTGATTCAAGCCTCCCTGTTTATCTGCAGGGGTTTCTGAAACAGAGCATGCCCTGCCTAGGACTTCCTGGGGCATCTCTTCACCTGACACATGTGTACAGCATTGGCCCGTCACATGAAGAAAGCTAGCCTCGTTCTAAGGCCAAGAGTCAAGGACATAGTTTATGTAGCATTAGAAGAGCAGAATTATTATTCTGGGTATATACAACAATGGGTCATTTTTAAAGGGATATTATGAATATTTCCATTTGATTCTCACACTATGCCCTTTCCATTGCACAAGAGGAAGCTGCAGAGAGAGCACAATGACAAGGCCACGAAGTGGGCCTGGACGAAGGGGAGGGAAGGACATCAGGAGTGGCTGAGACTGTAGGGACTCGTAGCCCATCTACCTGGAAGGGACCACAGAGAGAGGCCGACTGCAGGTGGTGCAGTCGAAGTGCTGCCGGGTCCTTCTGAATTAATGTGATTAAAATGACTCTCAGGAATAAAGAATAAAATGTACTAATGAAAGTGGAATGTTCTTACAATATCTTTAAATACTTGCCTTAAGGCAAAGGCTACAGCAAAGGGAGTCCGCTGAACCACTTGGGAAGGGCAGTGTCCCATGCATCATAAGTACATCCCCAGAAGTGTTAGCATGCAAAGAGTGCTGTGTTACAGGAAGCACAGACTGAGACAAGATGTGACTTCTTAAAATCCAAGTGCCGCCAAGAAAGACGTAAGCCAATTTATTTTCTCAGTCCTTAACAAGATAATATAAGTGAGCTGCAAGTGTTCCAACTATAGCGGACATGGAGTAAAAAGAGAAATTCGTAGAAAGAACGCTTCAAAACAGATAACCTTGGACGTCACCCTTTTCAAGTTTTACAGATTAGCAGGTGTCAGAAGACTCAGAGACATATCTTCCAACTGTCTCTGTATTATTCAGGAACACCTCCATTCTTGCTTCATCTGGGTTTCCAACTCTGAGAAGGCCCTGGTTGTGTCTCAAAGCGAGCTGAAGTGAGCAGACCAAGCAGGGACAAGATAAAGGCTGGGAATACATGTATATAGACTCACACATGAACACACACATGCACAGACTCATACACATATGTCCAGGGACTCCAATTTTACTATTGTGACAAAATAGCATATATACCAAAAAGAACACAAAAATGGATGGATGGTTTACTCAGTTTTAAAATAGGCACGTGTGTAACCATCATCCAGGCTGAGAAACAGGCAGGTACAAATTACTGGAGCCTGGCACACAGTAAATATTTGACACGTGTACTTGACACTATTGTTGTTAAGAGGTGTATAAACCCTGACAGTGTTGCTCTGGGACTCTCATTCAACAAATAGTTTTTAGGGGTTAGCCTCATGCCAGGGACTGTGACTGGGAACTAGACAGGGGGTGTGGCCCACCTGCTTTCATCAACAGGAAGTCACTCCACGATTGATCAGATAATTGCTACTGTGATGAGCACCACAGGATGAGGGGCAGTAAGGAGCCACCGCAGGGACCTGCAGGTGGGGAGGGCAGCCCGCCAGGCTTCTCAGGAGACACGGTTCTGCCGAGAGCTGAGGATGCTCCAGAGTGGGACAGGAGCACTCTCGGAGGGAACGTCAGGGGCAGAGTCCAGACCCGAGGGGACAAGGGTGACTAACTCACTCCAGCTTGCCAAGGACGGTCCCAGTTTTAAAACTGAAAGTCCACGCTCCAGCAGGCTCCTCATTCCCGGGCAAACCAGGTGGTCTGGTCACCCCAGAGCGAGCGGCGGGTGGACTTGGCTGGCAGATCTGAGGACCCATCAGAAGCTGGTCACTGAGGGCACAGAGGATGAGGGTGAACTTGCCAGCAGGAGGCTGGAGCCACAGGGTCCAGATCACACAGGGCCTAATAGGCCTTGGCCGGGCCTCGGGCCTCCTTCCAAAAGGCAGCAGGAGACCACTGATAGGTTCTAATTGGGCAGGACAACCCAATGTGATGTGGGCGTCTTGTAAACACTCGGCTGTGGAGTGGAGACATCAGAGGGGACAAATACCATGTGGGAACCACCATTCCGCTCCCTGAGCACTGACCTTAGCTCCCCTTCGCTCCCTCTCCACCCCCGCGGTGCACGGTCCCGCCCTGCTCCAGCCCCGAGGCACCGAGCTCAGCCTCCCAGTACTTCTGTCTCAGGACAGACACAAGCCCTTCTGGAGATCCCCACCAGTAGACCCCACTGGTGCACTTACGACTCTGTGGAGAACGTTCTGGGCTGGTGTTTAATCAGAACGCCAACTCACAACTCATTTCACCTGTTCTCAGCTCTTGTCTCCAACATCAAGGTGTGGGTTGAAGATTGATCTTGTGTTTCTGGAATTAAAACTTGCAGTTCCTAGCACGTAATAGGAACTCAGTGAATACGTGATGAAGGTTGGGTAATTTTTTAAAAAATTAGTCTCCTCTCTAAATCCAATATAGTTCCCCTGGGGTAAGAAGGACTTTTAGCATGGTAAGGGGCCCTGACTAGTCAGAGTGGGCAATTAGTGATTTTTCTCAGATTTGCAGCTGTGTCTACAAAATTCTGTCACAACCGGGCCTGATGTTGTTATTTGAGCACCACTTGGGATGAGAGTTAGCTTCTGGGATGCATCCAGGTGCTTTATCTAAAAATAAGCCCAATAACTCTTTCTCTTGGACTTTCCTCTACACATGTTCGGGCCCAGTCTTGCCGTTGAAGCCAGCAGGGCTTACGCAAACCTGGCCCTGGCTCCAATTTCACAAGATCAGGACCAGAGCAGCAGTGACAGGGCAGGCCTTCTTGTTCTCGCCTTCCCTACTCAAACCCAGGGAGAGACTTTCCACTAATATCCTTGGCTGAGTTCTAATACGCTGGGTCCAGCTGGTCAGGGCTCCTTAGATGAACTTGGCCTCCCCACAGTAAATATTTGCTGGAAACAAGTAAAAGGCCCCTGCCGGTTTGGAGCCTGGACTGGGCCAGACTCCCTCTGCCTCTCTGCTCCAATTGCAACTCTTCCAAATAACACACACACACCCCCTATGTATCCCGTTTGACTCCCTGCCCGGGCTCCCATTGCTTATGTCAACAGCCTTTGAGAGAGAGCACTTTGGGGCCGTTCCAGCCAACCTCAGCCCCGCAGCCTGCATCAAGGCCCTGATACTCCCTGCCGGCCCTTCTGATTACGAGACTGTCCCTGAGCTTCCTGCACTGGCCTCTCAAGACCAAACACCCTCTGCTGACCTTCCCACCAGAAGAGGCAGATTACTCACAACCCAATCCCAAAACATATTTTCACACTCTGTTTTTAATCTGACTCAACAAATAAAAATCCCAAGATTTTTTTTTCCCTTTATTGTTATCATCATCAAGGAGTTAATGGTATAGGATGAGGGGTGGGTAGGGTTCCAAAGTGTTGTTAGGTATAGATCCTCTAAAACATGAAGCAACCATCTGCAACACACAACCATATTAAGGGAGGGGGCAGCAGGGATGATTGTGTCCTAAATTACCCTGACAAGATGTTTAAAGCAGCAGGGAATTGGCTGAACTATTTCCAGAAGACTAGCTGCTGTGATAAATAAATCCCACCCTCCACCCCCAAAAAGCTTGTTTCTCACTCAGGTGACAGGTCAGGAGTTGCCGGATGAAAAGGTGGCTTTTCTTTGTGCGGTGATTCAGAGCCCCATGTTCCTTTTATTCTCTGGCACCACCGTACACCAGAGCCTGGCTTTTGAAAGAGTGGCCTGAGCACCTGCAGCCCAGGTAGCCCGGAAACTTGTTAGAAATGCAGGATTTCAGGCACCGCCCCAGACCTACTTCTTCAGAGACGCATTTTAAGAAGATCCCCTTGAGCAGGGGACTCATACACAGGTGTTCTTCAACTTATGATGCCATTACATCCCAATAAACCGATCACAAGTTGAAAATATCCTAGGTCGAAAAAGTTTTCAATATACCTAACCTACCGAACAGCAGAGCTTAGCCCAGCCTAAGCGCGGAACACTCGCTTCAGCCTACGGTGGGGAAAAATCATCTAACACGTAGTCTATTGCATAATAAAGTGTTGAATAGCTCATGTAATTTATTGAATACTGAAAGTGAAAAACAGAACGGTTGTGTGGGTACTCGAAAAATGGTTTCTACCGAATGCGTATCACACTCGTACCATTGCGAAGTGGAAAGATCCCATCCGACCCTCCTGAATCAGGACTGTCTGTACGTGAAAGTTTGCAAAGCCCTGCCTAGAACCGCAGAGTCCCCTGCATCCAGATAGCAGAAAGGGAAAGAGAGTGCGGAGCAATTACAGCCACTTCTCTGCTTCCTTATGTCCCTGCCTGCAAGTGACAGGTCCTCCCACTCACATCCCCCCTGGTGAGAGCTAGTCACATGGCCATATCTGGACACCAAGGGAGCTGGGAAATGTAGTTCCTGCTTGGGCAGCTGTCTGGCAGCTACCTCTGCACACCATGGAATTGGTAGACATTTCTGATTCACAATACTTTTTGTGTTTTTCCACAAGAAAAAAAAAATTTCCTCCTCTCCCCAAGAAACTGCCCCAGTGGAAGGCATTATGAGATTTTTTTCAGCTTCCTGTGTGAGGGCAATGCTAAATGGACTGACACTCCAGACAAGAAGATGTTTTCCCACATACTGTCATATTCAGGACAGTCCGTGATCACAAGTGGTTTCCACCAGTGCCGGCTTCCCACCTCACCCTCAACACAGAGGGCATCCCTGGATGACCTTATATTCTGAACACATCTGAGGCATCTGACCAGGGATCTGCAAACATTTTTGTAAAATGTCAAATAATAAATATTTTAGGTTTTGTAGGCCATGTTGTATCTGTCGTAATCTCTCAGCTCTGCCACTGTGGTACAAAAGCAGCCATAGGAAAAATGTAAATGAATTCATATTATATACACAGGGTACAGGAGAACTGAGTACCATTTACTTGACAAATCTTTCTTGAGCATTTATTCAGCTACTTAATATCTCCGATCCCAGTCAACATGTAAACTCCATGAGAGCAGGAATTACACCTATCTTGGTCCTAACTCTAGTCCTTGACACAACACCATTAACTGGCACATTTATAGAATGAAAGAATGAATAGTTAAATGAATGTCAGGCAACGGAAAATGAACAGATTGGAAGATGTAGCAAACTCTCTGAGGCCATTCTGGCCGGGAGACCCAGACCCACATGGCCAAGTAGCCTATGATCAGAATAAGACAAGAGAAAGTTATTCACAAGGTCATTGTCTTAGTTCATTTGTGTCACTATAAATGAACACCTGAGTCTGGGTAATTTATAAAGAAAAGAGATTTATTTGGGTCATCATTCTGCAGGCTGTACAAGAAGCATGGCGCCAGCATCTACTTCTGGTGAGGGCCTCAGGAAGCTGCCACTCAGGCCGGAAGGCAAAGGGGAGCAGCATCACATGACGAGAGGAAGGACTCAGAAAGGAGAATGGTGCCAGATTCTCTTTTTAATGACCAGTTCTCTCAGGAACTAGGAATGAGAACTCACTCCTGCAAGAATGGCGCCAGGCCATTTATGAAGGATCCACCCCCAAGACCCAAACAAATCCCACCAGGCCCCACCTTCAACTCTGGAGATCAAATTTCAACATGGGACTTGGCAGAGCCAACCAAACCATATCCAAACCATAGCAATCAGTAACCTTTGGCAATCTGGCCCAGGAGGGGTCCTCACAGAACAGGAAAGCCCGATGGCCTGTTCCCATTGAGCAAGTGGCCACTACCTTGTAAGCAAACACCAGGGCCTGCAGCAGGACACACAACGCATGTGTGTGCAGGGAGACACGAGAGACAAACAGGGACTTATCAACAGAGAACTCCTCAGAGTCTCAAAACCTAATACAGAGGCCCTGGACAAGTGCAGAGGCCACACTGAAGGGATTGCCACAAGGAGAGAACTTGGGCAACATCAGGAGCAGTAACGAATGACGAGTAATTAGCATCAGCTGTGTGCCCAGCACATTTGCATATGTTGTCCAGTTTTATCCTCATAGCAATTTTGTATGCTCATGATATTCTCCCTGCACCTCCCAAACTGCATTTGTTAAGGTCACACTATCTTATTTCAGGATTTGCTGTAAAGCTACACAGAATTTCTCAACCTGAGCACTATTAACATTTTGGGCTGAATAATTCTTTGTTGTTGGAGGCTGTCCTGTGCATTTTTGGATGGTTAGTAATATCCCTGACCTTTACCCACCAATTATGAGATTGAAAAATGTTTCCAGACATTGCCTAATATCTTCAGGAACAGAGGAGAGAGAACAGGCAAAATTGTCCCCAGTTGAGAACTGCTTAGCTACAGGAGTTAAGACAGTGAGATATTAGCAAATGATAGACACATAGATCAATGGACTAGAGCAGAATTCAGAAACAGACCCATCAGTACATGATCAATTTATTTTCAACAAAGACACAATGGCAATTCAGTAGAAATAAAATAGTCTCTTCAATAATTGGATATCCTTATTTAAGAAAAAACTGTTCCTTGATGCATATCTCATGCTATATACAAAATTTAAATCAAAATGGATCATGGGCTGAATGTAAAATCTAAATATTTGATAAATTGGACTTAAATCAAAATTCAAAACCTCTGTTCTTCAAAAGACACTGTTAAGAAAAAAGATCTCTGGATAAAGCTTGTTTGTCCCTTCCACCATGTGAGGACGCTGCAAGAAGCTGCCATGTATGAAATGGCACCGAGTCTGCCAGCTCCTCGATCCTGGACTTCCCAGCCTCCAGAACTGCGAGAAATAAATTTCTGTTATTTATAAGCCACCCAGTTTATGGTATTTTGTTATAGCAGCCTCAACGAACTAAGACAGACTTCATCTGTGTTGCATGTGCCATTTAGAAATGTTTACTCTTTAAATATTTGGAGATTTTCCAGCTATCTTTCTGTTATGGATTTCTAGTTTAATTCTTTGTGGTCTGAGAGCACTCTTTATATGATTCCTATTCTTTTGAATTTGTTAAGGTATGTTTTATGGCCCAGAAAGTGTTGTATCTTGGTGAATTTTCCATGTGAATGTGCAAAGAATGTGTAGTCTGCAGCTGTTGGATGAAGTGGTCTACAGACGTCCATTATATGTAGTTGATTGATGGTGGTATTAAAGTCAACTATGTCCTTACTGACTGCTGTATCTGACTCAGATCAAAATCCATGGCCAATCACTTTACTCACTTTACTTGCATACACCTGCAAATCCCTTGCTCCTCTCCGCTTCTGTGCATAAACCGGAATCCTAATTCAATCCAACTTCCTGCATTCATACACCTTGCCTATCTCCCCACACATGCTGAATGTAGTTGGAGAAAAGCATCCACCATGCTGACTGGTATCACTTCAAATTCATGACCACTAACCTCAGGTGGGCCCCGTATGCTGCTGGGCAAACAGACTGATGCCCCCTGGTCCAGGCCCAGGGAGGCCTGGGCCCCTGGTCCAGGCCCAGTTCCCATGCTCCTCTTGTGTATGACCATTTCATACCTTCTCATTTCCCTTCAAATCGCCAACACCTCCTTGTCCTTAGTCCTCACTCTCAGCAGATGACCCTGCTTCCTAGGTCACAGAGAAAATACAAGTTTCCATCACATATCTACACTTGCATTTGTGCCCATATCCTCTGCCTCCTGGCTGTGTGCCATCAATTAGTTCTCTACGCTGCTTGCAAAAGTCAACCTCTTTACTTCTGCACTAGACTCCTCTTGCTTACTCGTGGATGATACAGCAGCAGTTCTCTCTTTCCCCTGCATCATCCATTTGTCCTTTTTTTTTTTTTTTTTTTTTGAGACAGAGTCTCACTCTGTTGCCCGGGCTAGAGTGCCGTGGTGTCAGCCTAGCTCCCAGCAACCTCAAACTCCTGGGCTCAAGCAATCCTTCTGCCTCAGCCTCCCAAGTAGCTGGGACTACAGGCACACGCCACCATGCCCGGCTAATTTTTTCTATATATTTTTTAGTTGGCCAATTAATTTGTTTCTATTTTTAGTGGAGACGGAAGTCTCGCTCTTGCTCAGGCTGGTTTCAAACTCCTGACCTTGAGCGATTCACCCGCCTCTGCCTCCCAGAGTGATAGCATTACAGGCGTGAGCCACATTTGTCCTTCTCTTTGATCTTTCTCATCAGCACACAGGCTATTTTTTTTCTTAAAGTGGCAGGAATGTTCCTCGGGGCTTTTACATTCCCCTTTCCCCTTGGGAAGTTGCTCTTCCCCAAGATGCCACCTGACTCTCTCCCTCTCCTCCCCAGGTCCTTACCAAATGATAATTCTCAGGGATGCCTTCCCTGGCAGGCCTGTCTAAAATCGCAAACCTCTGTGGCTGGCATACCCTAAGGCGACCCCACAGAGCCGTGTCCTTTAGTGTCTCCCCTCCCCTTGAGTGAGGGCAGAACCTGTCACTCCCTGCCTCTAGCTAATAAGACACAGCAAAGGTAACAGGGTGGCACTTTGTGATTAGGTTACAGTATATGGCAAGGTGATGGGCTATCATGCCCATAGTGACGTTACATTAAGTAAGACTCCATCTTAGCAGGTGAGAGCAAGAGGTTTTCCTTGGTGGCTTGAGGAAGGAAGCTGCCATGTTGTGAGAGGGCCCCGGGAACGGGGAGCCCTCTAGGATCTGAAGGCAACCTCCAGTGGACAGCCAGCAAAAGGCAGGGGCCCTTGGTCAGACAACCAGAGGAAATAAATTCTGCCAACATCCCGAATGAGCTTGGAAGAAGATTATTCTCCAGTCAGTTCTCCAAATGAGAAGCAGCTGGCTGATATCTTAACTGCAGCCCGGGAGACCCTAAACATAGGGCCCAGTTAAGCTGTGTCTAGACTCCTAGACTGATAGAAACTATGAGATAATAAATATGTATGTTGTTTTAATCTACTAAGATTGTAGTAATTTGTTATGCAAAAAAATAGAAAACTAATACATTCCCAAATACTTCCTGTTACCCTTTTCTATTTACTTTTTCACTTTGGCACTTATAACATTTTAGCATATTTCCCGTTTTACTTAATTACCTTGTATACAGCCTGTGTTTCCCCATGATTCCCAAATAAAAGTTCCGCTAAGACAGGGATTTTTGTCTACTTTTTCTCTATCATTATAATTTTTCAGTGCCTTCAACACTCTCAATAAATGTTAAGTGAATGAATACATGAACGAAGGCTAAATCCTATTACCTGAGCATGGAAATTTATTCGGCTTACATATATCTCAGAGAGGTAAGACATAAAAGAGGAAGGGTTTGTTTTGTTTTTAACGTGTTGTTATGTAAATGTTTAAGCCTTGATTCAAGAACCAATGTGACGTGTCCAAGCAACAGCTTCCTACAAGTCTGGCTTATCCCAGGGGGAAATTATAATTTCTTAGAACAGCTTTCTTCAAGGCCTTTTAACTTGACTCACATTTTAAAAATACATTCCTCATCATGTCTTGGTACACACTTATACCCCCATACATGGCTGAGACAAAAGCGTCACAAAATAATACTTATTTTTTAACATGCTCCGATTGTTTCCCATTCTGTTCCATGCTGCTGTATTTCATTTTGAAAAACTGGATGAGACCCACTGATAGGTCCTAGAGAAACCCTCCCGGCAACTCTCCATGAAGACCAGCCCTCTCAGTTGTCAAGCTTCTCCCAGGTTTGGATTGTCGTGGGGTTGACATTGTTCTTCCTGGTGAAAATGGTGAGGCCGCCTGTGTTACATGGTGTGGAAGTAGAAGCATCCGCCTTAGCAGCGAGGAGAGCTGGTGGCAGGGCTGGCATCCGCCTGTGAAACTGACACTGACAGAGCCGCCCCCGCTGCTGCAGCTGAGCCAGGAGGACGCCAAGGGCTGGATGCTCATCAGCGTGAGTTTGCGCGAGCGTCCCTCCATTTCAAAGACTCTGTAATATCCAAATAGCTATTACAACTAATCTTAATCATGGTCCTGTCTAGAGGTCTAAATGGACCCTGAGCCACCAGCAGTTGGCCCTTGAATCTCTGATTATAAAGTGTTTTAAAAAAAAATCCCTAAAACATCAGCCACCTTACATGATTCCAAATGACATAACTCGGGAAGCTAATGAAAAATTATGGTAAAGCAGTTTTCACACAGCGCCAACTAATCAGTGAGCCCAGAAAAGCCGATGTTGATGAAGTGCCATCAAGTTGTGGCATGAAATGCCACCTGTGGGTAAATCTGGGTCTAATTTGCCTTTGCAAGTAGTTTTCTATTTATTTGGATGTGAAATAAATCCTAAGAATGGTACATGGTGAAGATGCCGCCCCCTCAGAACTGACGTTAAGTGTTTTTGTACTTTCTCTGAGCATGTAGTTCAAAAGAATTTTTTAAATCCCCTTCCTAAGTTTCAGCTTAGCAGTGCAGCCTGACGCCTCACTGCCCCGGCCCCCACCATTCTGCCAGGGCTGTGGGGGTTGCGGTGCCAGGGTCAGGAAGGGGAGGCCCTGGAAGACAAGGAACTCACCCAGATCCAGCGACGACTCAGGAGTGAGGGAAGCCTGCCCAGCGTGTTTCTTCCTGCCCTGTTTGACTCTCCTCTCCCATCCGTTCGCCTTTCCTTCCCTTCCCTTTTGGCTTTGTCCCCATTTACTCTGATTCTTCTCCCAGGGTCAGATGGCCTCAGTGCTCTTCCTTTTCATTTCCATTAAAATGTTCTTGCATCGTGTCTCACTCCTGTAAGACAATATTTAAGTTCAATGGATTTCTATGCCAAGGTAAACCATGTGGAAGCAGCAGCCAAACCCACAATGTGGGAAATTCTGCAGGACAAATGACCTGGTTCCTTCACCACATGAGTAGTGCAGGGGCAGGGGGGACAAGAACCAACTGCCCATCCCCAGCTTCAACATTTGTCAATATTTTGTTCTTCTTGCTTCAACCATTCACTCCAACAGGTGTGCGTGTGTGTCTATTGTAGCTATGGTCTTTGTGTCCCCCAAAGTTCATGTATTGGGAACTTAGTTCCCAGTGCAACAGTGTTGGGAGGTATTTAAGTCCTGAATGGATAATGCGGCTGTTAGAAGGATTTGCAGGAATGGATTTGCTCTCTTTCTCTCCTTGGCTTTTTTTGCCATGTGAAACACAATATTCCTCCTCTCTTGCCCTTCTGCCATGTGAGAACACAGAAAGAAGGCCCTTGTCAGATGCCAGAGCCTTAACCTTGGACTTCCCAGCCTCCAGAACTGCAGGAGAAAAAATTTTCTGATCTTTGTAAATTACTCAGTCTCAGGTTTCTGTTATAGAAGCACAAAATGAATTAAGACGACAGAATTTTAAAGCAAATACAAAAAATGTAAGGAGTTCATATTATTTCACCCATAAGTACTTCAATATGCATCTTTTACAGTAATACACTCTGGCCAAATATTTGCAGCTTTCAAAGAGTTCTGCTGGAAGCAGCCCTGTGATTCTAAATGAAGATTTGCTCTAAGAACATTGTTGACATTTATAAAACCACATTATTCCTCTATACAAATCCTTAGAATAATATTCCTTCTGGATTTTGCTTAGGAGAAACTCCAAAATTTCTCACCAAAACACTGAAAATTGGGTACCCGATCAAATTTTTCTTCATACAAGCTGTGCTAGGAAGCTTAGAGACAAATCTGTGGCCAACCATGGCATATGTTCTGCACATTATAAGATGAAATTTTGTATTATATCATTTCCAACTCTAATATGTCCCTCTCCTTGTTGTTTCTTTTTCATCTACTTCAAATTTGTGTTTTTCATAACCCTGTAGGCAGAGTTATGCTGATGAATGCTTCATAACTACTTCTCTGAAAAAATGCATATAAAAATGCACACAAATTTATTATAAATTGTGCCACTATAAATGATAAATAGCCCACAATAAGGAAATAATAGTAAAATATGCAATACTCTTTATCGTAAAGTCCACGCCACCAATTGATTCTCATAGAATGCGTTAGTTGATTTCTGCCAAATTCTTTATCAATAGCTAACCTGGGGTTGCATGTGACAAGCAAAAATAGTTCAGACATGAATGTTGGTTGATATTTGTATTTACTTTAACAATAAGATAAAAGTGAAACAACAAAGACATATGTCATATCTCAAAACTTCACTCCTTCTTCAATAATGTGAGCAACTTCTTTGCTGAATTGCCTCATTGTTTTCAAGTATGGGAAGAATATTTACTCAGTGTTGATGCTATTCAAAATGTAACTGCTATAGATATGATACACTTTTAAGTTTACTCTGCACTATAATCATTCTCCCCACACTTTCTTAACTCTAGACAATCAACAAAGTGACAGCCTCAGTTTGTAGTGTTTACCTATTTCCATGGTGTCTTTCCATGGTGTCTGTTAGATTTACAACATCTGGGGATTCTCCAGACACCTGCGGCTACTGTTTTACAAGCCTAAGTTTTGCATTAACCACATTCTGTCCTATACATACTTTTCAATTTCCCACCTGGAAAAAACCTAACAAATAGTTCTTTATCCCCAAGAACCTCAGGTACCAAAACCACTGGGTACAAAATTACTATGTATGAAATGTTTAAAGACAAAGATGGAATTAGGAAATTATCAAGAAACAGAGAACTAAAAAGATTTGAAAATGACTCATATGAAAACATTAGAAAAGAAAAATATTATTAAATCTAAAAACAGTGAATGGCTTAAACTTAAAGAAGATTAAATATACTGGTAAAGGAAGTAGTAAATTAGAAGATAGAGTCAAGGAAATTACCCAAAAGTAAGGACTTAGAATTCATGGAAATAGAAAATATGAAATTAAGGAAACATGGAAAACAGAACAAGAATGTTTAACAAATACCTAATCCCAAAAGAAAGAATAATGTAAAAACATAGCACCTGAAAATGTTTAAAGCTTCATAAGAGACATTAATACACACATAGGAAGCATATAAATAGATAAATAAAAAGAAATTCCTACCTAGATATATTACAGTAAAACAAAACAACAAAGATGATCCCAAAAGCAGCCAGAGAAGAAAGACAGCTTGTTCAAAGTAATGACAACTTTAGACCAATAGCCAAGTTCCCCACAGCTACAAAGGAAGCCAAGAAAGGGCAGGGAAATATCTGCTGAGATAAAATAACTGTCAATATAGAATTATGTATCCAGCAAATTGTGTTTCATGAAGACAGGTAAAATAACCAAACCAAGAGAGTTTACCACGGAGAGGACTGCATAGAAGGAGGGATGTGCTTCAGAAGAGAAGACAGGTTTCAGATGAAAGGACTGTGGGTAATGACATCAGTAAACGTGGAAGTAAATATAAACGCTAATAATATTATAAAATAATATCAATTTTTAACGTTTAGGTTTTTTTAAAAAAAGACATTAAAATACTCAACAAACTCCCTCAAAGTCAGGACTGGGATCTGAGTTAAAGTTGTCTAATGTCTGTGTATTGGCAGGAAAGGAATTGAGATCTTGATCAAACTTGCACTTGGATAAGTTAAAGTATGCATGCTAACGTTTCAAGCACAAACATTAAAAATGTAGAAATAGAGGGTATAACTTTCCAGCAAGTTAACGGGGGCAATGGAATAAGAAAACTAGTGAGCAATACAGCAAACGGCAAGGCAATCCATTCAAAAGAAGGTTGGGATGACGAGGAAAAGGAGCTGTGCGTTTACGTGATGAAATTAAGGATAGTTACCAGGAGGAAGGGACTTATTTTGGGTACCAGAAAAAGAAGTGCCGTCTCTTGACTAGTACCCACCCCCCCCTCAGCCTTCTTTAGCCAGCCTGTCTCCAAGCTCAGTGGCCACCTGGCAGGCAGGCAGGAGGCAGGGGGACAGGTAGGGGCAAGGGGTGGGCAGGCAGTGCACCCACTCTCTGGACCCTCTTCTCAGAGAAGAGGGAGACTCTGCCTTTTGGGTTCCAAATCCATAGCCTTTCAGAATCTTCTGAGCTATGTTCACTCTGTTCGATTCTCCCTCTTCTAGCTGCCTCCCCAAGAGCTTTGGTTAGTCGCAGCAAAGTAGCATGGAATGTTTATCAATGGACAGGTAAGACCTCCACGGCATAACAGTGATGAAGTGAACGGGCCTGGACAGAGTCGAGTCCGTCCACTAATCCCTGCCCTCCCGCTTGTAGACTGTGTAAACCCAGGACACGTTATCTCTGCAGTTATTTTCCTCGTCTGCACAAATGAGAAGGTTGAACCAGATAATTGGCAAGGTCCTTTATAGCTCTAATAGCCCCTGATTACGCTCTTATTAAATATGCATCAGATACATTCAGTTGTCAGCTTTATTTTCTGATAATATTAAACTCTGCTCTTGTGTGCACAGTCCTTATAACTTGCTGCTTACATAGTATGTTCATTTGCTCACAAAACACAATGGCAATATTCCCTCTAATAACCTTGTCTTCAGTTATTGCCTTTTTCAATACCACTTTTCTAAGATCTCATGTGGGGAGATCTTGAAAAAATAAAAAAATTTTAAAAGCAAAAAACCCCGGCAGACTCCCCTTCACTGTGGCGTATCTCCTTTTGTCCGTGCTCACCTCTCAAGGTGCATCAGACCTCCCGAGTCGACTCGGGTCGTAAGTCCTCCACTCTGGGGACCTAATGGACTTTTATCTGCCTGGATTTAGAAGTCCAGTCCTACTGACAGCACACTATTAAGAGTTCCAAGTGACCTTTAAGTAGTTAAATTAAGTGGTCATTGTTCACCATGATCCTACTTGATTTAAGTGATGTTTTTGATTAGATTAATCACGAGGCAGTGATTCCGCTGACTGTTCTTATTAAACCTCCAAGGTTCTTAAGTCCAGTCTCTGGCATGTTTATTCCCTGCAGACAGGCTTGGTGCCCACTGTTTGCATGCAGAGGGGACCCCAGAGCATAGTGCTCCCAGTTATTGTCCTGTACTTATTACCTCTCCAGCTCAGACTCATCCACCTGTCTCACTAGAACGACAACGGGGCATTTCTCCGTTTGAGCAGGCCCCCTCCCTGACTGACCGCCCAGCCCCGACCCACCTCTGTGTGCTTGTGCGGGCACTGTGGTCACATGGATGGCCCAGGTGCCTCCAAGTGCAGAGAGCAAGACCAGGAAGCTAGCCTCTTGCCCCTGTCATCCTGGGTTTCTTCTCCAAATCTGCCAGAACATTCTCTCTCCCTTAAAGCCTCTCACAGAATTCTTACCTGAGGCTGACCACCGGCACCTCATGTCATCTCAGCCAAACCATTCACTCTCTGTGCATCCAAGACCACCAGGATAACCCTAGCCGTTTCATATTATTGTGCCAAGCACATTACCTTGTTTAATTCTCATTTAATTCATTCAATTTAACCCCAAGAGGGCTGATATTTAGCTGGTTGGAAGCAGCACGTCCTAATGAGTGATTTACAATGCACACCTGTTTTCATGGTCTGGGCTCCTGCCATACCAATTGTGAAATATATTATATATGGCCTGGTGGTAGATGCTACTTACAGTTTATAAATGAGGAAACCGAGGTTCTACATTGCGTGGGAAGAGGGGTATAGCACAAGGCATCCATTTTGCTGGTGTAGACCACAGCGGAGGTGGGGTGGTCCTGAAGCCAGAGAGGTGCAGCAGCTTCTTGGTCATGGTAGAGACAGCAGCTCTCTTGACAGTAGCTCTCTTCTATAAAATGATCTGGAAGATTATTCCTGGAAGCTTGGCCTGGAGTCTATTTCTGCAAACCCTCCTAATTCGGTGAGTTGCTTTCCTTAATAAATGATTTTGCATATAAAGTAGCTAAGATGGATTCTGTTGTCTGCAACTGAGAACTCTGGCCAGTATCCCCTAGTCACTGCTATGTTTCCCGTGTCAGGACTAAATTATGACTCAGCACTAAAATCCTGGCAAAGGAGACGGCAGAAAGCATCGCTAGTAGCAGGAGAGAAAAATAAAGGACACTGCTGGTTTCCTTTGGTCAATATTCTGAAAATAAAATACAATAACAGATCATTAATATTTGGAGGTCTTCAGGGAAAACAGAGTCACATTTAAGACAATATTCTCTACTGCACTGAGTGTGTTGCTATGCCAGGATTAAATACATGGACTCCTTACTGTAATTGTTCATAAACTTACACCCACAACTCTCTTGAGAGGAGCATATTGTCTTATTGAACTTGGTATCCAGAAGCTGCTTTATCCTCTTTAGCATCTCCCAATGTCTAGACCTACAGTTGCCATATGATCAGCACTTAATAAACACTTGCAAATGAATGAATCAATGAATAAATGACAGAGTCCACCACAGAGTCATTCACAGAGTAGTTTATCACTGTTACTGCAGAAATGGATGATGCATGTGGTTATACCCTCTAAACACTTAGAGAATCCCACTGGAAAAATATGTCTTTATCCTAGGAAAGAGATTAGAAAGAGAATCAGCAATAATGTAACCCTGAGTGAGAACCAGAAGTGGGCAGGAAATTGATATAATGAGGCCAACAGACAGCAAGGAGATGGTCAGAGAGGGGAACAATGTTTTCAAAATGTGGTCTTTAGAGGTATAGTACCAGAATTGACTACCTAGCATGCAGATTCCTGTGTTCCACCCAAGACACACTTAATCCCATTCCCTGTTTTAGAAGCCCCCCATGGTGATTCTTACCCATGCTAGTTTGAGAACTTGCATGTTATTTTTCTGAATGTGCAGATAATGCTTCAGCTACAGAGATGGACATGCCAGCTCTGCTAAGCATGGGGGTAGGAAGAGGAGAGCCAAAGCAGAGTATTTTCTCACTGAGAGCTTAGATAGTGATCTTGTCTCTCCAGACAGACATTGCCTGGGATTTAAAGGAAGAACTAAAAATAATGGTAGTGGGAGGTATGTCAATTAGGTTGATTTGGCTCTAAATAACAGAAAGTCTACCTCAAACTGTCTTGTTCACTTAGCAAATGTATAGTCTCCCCAAACTAAAAATCCAGAGGAGGGTCCTGTTTCAGGATTGGCTTATACCAAGTGCTTCAGATCCTTTTCTCTGCCCTTCTCTTCAAGAGTATGATCAGGCCAGTGCGGTGGCTCACACCTATAATCCTAGCACTTTGGGAGGCCGAGGTGGGAGGATCGTTTGAGCCCAGGAATTGGAGACCAGCTTGAGCAAGAGCTAGACCCCATCTCTACAAAAACTATTAATAGAAAAATTGGCCTGGTGTGGTGGCACTTGCCTATAGTCCCAGCTATTATACTAGGGAGGCTGAGGCAGGAGGATGGTTTGAGCCCAGGAGTTTGAGGTTGTAGTGAGCTGTGATGATGTCACTGTACTCTAGCCTGGGCAGAAGTGAGACCTTGTCTCAGAAAAAAAAAAAAATTAGAGCCAGGCATGGTGGTTCCTATCTGTAACTCAGTGATTCTGGAGGCTGATGCAGGAGGATTGCTTGAGCCCAGGAGTTAAAGGTTGCAGTGAGCTACAATTACACCACTGCACTCTGCCTGGGTGGCAGAGTGAGACCTAGTTTGTAAAAAAATAAAATAAAATAGACTAAATTTTTTTTTAAACCGACAAACTAGGAACAGAAGGGAATTTCCCCAACCTGATAAAGGGTATCTATGAAAACCCACAACTAGCATCCTACTTAACAGTGAAAGACTAAATGCTTTCCCCTTAAAATAAAGTACAAAACAATGATGTCTGGTTTTTCATGTCAACATTGTACTGGAGGCTCTAGCCAGAGTAATTAAGTAAGAAAAAGGAAAAAAAGAAAACACATCCAGATTGGAAAGGAAGAAGTCTCTATCTGCAGATGGAACGATCTTGTATACAGAAAATCCTAAGAAACCCACTAAAAAACTATTAAAACTGATTAAGTTCAGCAAGATTTTAAGATGCAAGATCAATATCCAAAAATTAATTATATATCTATACATAGTAGTGAACAAGCTAAAAATGAAATTAAGAAAACAATCTCATTTATAATTCAAAAAGAATAAAATACGTTCAATTTAACAAAAAAATAGACATATACGTAAATGCAACAAAATTGGGAATCCAGAAATAAGCCCTTCTATTTACAGTCAATTGGCTTTTCCACAAGGGTACCAGGAAAATTCAATAGGTAAAGAATAGTCTTTTCAGCAAATGGTGCTGGAACAACTGGACATTCACATGAAAAAGGATGAGGTTGGATCCCTACATCATATCATATACAAAAATTAACTCAAAATGAATCAAGACCTAAATGTAAGAGCTAAAACTATGAAACTCTCAGAAGGAAACATAGATGTAAACCTTTGTGACTGTGAATTAGTGAATGGCACCAAAAGAAAGACATGATCTATTGGACATCATTGGATTCTTAATGGGCAGGACTTTGGTGACCTTGACAAGAGCAGTTTTGGAGGAAAGATGCAAGAGAAGGTAACAGGGTCATATAGGGAAGTGGCAATGGGCACAGAGAAAAAGCAAGAGATGTGGCAGGAGATGGATCAGCAAGACTTGGCAAGAGATAAGATATTGTCTTGCAAGAAAGATTAGAAAGTCAAATGTGGGATATATAGCTAATTAAAAAAGGCTTTGTATTCTGAATTGGTTTGCCAAGTGTACAACCTCTCTAGTCCCTGGAAACAATAAAAGAAAAGTGGTTCAGTAACAAATGTGTACTGTAAGAAATATATATACACAGAGACCCCAATTTGGTGTACACACACACACACACACACATATGCATAGAAGTAAGATAGAAGATACATAAGAGATTTTTATAGGCTTTCTTCTGGATTGGAAGATCATGGCTTTTGTCTCCTTTATATTTTTAAATAAGAAAGAAGAAAAATTTTTAAAGAAAATAAATTCAAAGAGCTGTTTAAATTTCATAGCATACAATGGTAGTAGAAAAAGATTAGCTTTTTCTCTGCCATCATCTTCCCTCACCCGCCACCTGCATGGGTCCTTTTCCTGCTGAGAAGTGGCAGGTAGGTCAAACTTCCACAAGTAAAGCCATTTCAGCAGACTGGGTTCAGGAAAGTTTAACCTTTGTACACAAATTAAGAAGAATACTGTTCCACGCTTTTCTGAGGGAGGTAGGATTGAGTAAGGGTTAAGAGCAAACTCAGAATTCCTAATCAGGCTCTGCCTCTTACCTGTGAGTGACCTAGGGCACATATGGAATGTTCCTAACTTCAATCTCCTCGTAGGTAAAATGGGCTAACTTTACAGGGGGTCCTCTGATGATTAAGTAAGAGAATTCCTGTCGATGAGTTAGCATAATGCACACAGTCAAAGTTGGCTGGTATTACTGTTAGTGTTATCTGCATGCGATTATGAATTTGACTTTCAAAGGGCAGCAAAAACCTCTGAACATTGGCGCACCTGTACCCAGTGAAAAGCACCAGAATTTAGAGTTTTAACAATATCCTGCACCTGACCTTACCTGACCTACAGAAGGCTAATAGAGCCCTTCAAATGTCACTCCCAGTCTGGGCTCCCTTCATGTCCACACGCCTTTAATCACACAGCATAATAGGAGACTTGATGATCAAAGTCATGAAAAAGGCTTGGGAGCTGAAATTGGAGGAGAATTATGGCCTCTAAGTTGACTGGAGGGTTTAAACTTTGCTATTTAAAAACTGTTCAAACTTTTAAAACTCAAGCAATCCAAGGAAATAAAAAAGGAAATCTGCTTTTTAATATTAGCAAGAGAGCTCAGAAAATGATGGCGTGTTGACCTGTGAACCCCTCACCAACTCACAGAGGTAGGGGGCTCCCCATCCAAATGACAAGCGCAGGTTGGATGCAAGCATGGCAAGAAGACATCTCAGGGGTGAGTCCAGCTCCTTCATCTCACCATGAGGCTGGGGGCATCTCCAGCTCTTGGCCCGGGCACCTTTCTGCGCCATGGCTTCTCTTCCATAGGTGACCCGCATTGAAGAGTTGCACTAGGGTTGCGTGTGGCTAGAGAGGTGGCCAGAGCCTCCCCTCAGGGACTCCCAGGCTCCTCAGACTTCCCAGGGCCCTAAGAGCAGAAGTTTCTAAAATTAGAGTCTGTAGCAGGGAAGGTAGAAGAGGGAGAATCCAACAGCAAGCCCTTCAGTTTTTCATTAGCTGAGAAGCAGCTAATGTCCACCAGCTAAGCAGCAGAGGTTTCCTACAGGAAGGTTCAAGGACAGAAAAGAAAGGAGGCCTTCCCTGCCCCAAACTCTCCCTGAGACAAAAAAACTGTTCTCCATTTCAAGGGCCTCTGCCGTGTGGCACCAAACTACTCTTCATATCTTACTGCCAGGGATTCTCTCCCTAAATGAATACCACCGTAATTTCCATTATAAAAGACACTCGTCTTTTCCAAATATCATCTCCATCCTTCCACCACCATCCTGCTGCCCCACCAAAGTGCCATTGCCCTGCCTATTTCTATCTAGCAAAATCCTACTTAACCTCGAAAACACAATGCAAATCACGGCTCTCCTCCATTTATCTCTGATCACCCCAATAGGAAGCAGTGGTTCCCCTTTGAAATTCAAAGAGAGTCACTGGCTAAACATGTCCTATCTATTGGAGACCACATGACAAGAGGCTCCACGTCTCAACTGCTAGAGGAGACTATGACCCCCCTGGAGAGTGGGTGCTCTGTTCCTGTGTTGACATCTCCCCCATTTCCCAGCACACAGAAGGGGCTTCATAATGAAGGAATAAACAAATGAATAAATGGATGACAAAAGAAAGAGAAATCAGACCCTCATGCTCCATCTCCTCCCTCCCTCTCCTTTTAAGGACAATTTGAACCCAGGGGAAGCTCAGACAATATAAACTGATGGACCAGAGGGAAAATCATCAAAAATGTGAAGCACCTTTGTCATCGACACTGAACACAAGTAACTTTATTACTTCTGTTTTTTCCCTTCCTTTTCAATGATGAAATAAATCCCAGTCCCAGAAAATGGCAAATCTCTATTTTTAAAGTACACTTGGATTTTACTAATTTACTTTGCTTATACATAATTCAAAGGGAGATTTTATTTCAGTATTTTATTTGTGCCTTCTAGTTATTATTCATGCTGGAAATGGCTCTTCACATATATTAGGTCTAAAGCTTTACTAAAGGTTTTCTGGGGTGAGTGTGTGTGTGCGTGCGTGTGTAACTTCATTTGCTTAAGCCTGCAAGACGGAAGAATCGTCGGGTGATTGCTTTGCAGTGGTGTTCAATTTATAGGTCAATATAAATTTTACTGAGGACTGGGGCAGTATGAGGGATGAAATGTTGAAATACCAGAACATAGGCTATGGTTTCTCGGAAAAGATCTTGTTTGAGCCAAAAGTCTTTAATTGCAAAGGAAATGACCTGATTCAAAATTTAACAAGCATTCTTTCTTGAATGCCAGGAACTATATTCCTCAGTGCCCAAATAAGCATGATTTAAAAAAAAAAAAAAAAAGAAAGAAAGAAAGAAAGAAATCCATTTTATCCCAGCACTGTGATATAGAACATTTTGCTAGAGGCATTGAGGGCGCTGCAACAAAAATCTCACTGACTTAAGAAATAAGCATTGAAACCCCCCAGAGGGGTCAGGCCAAGAAGAGAGTTGCCCCCCACCCTGCCTCAACGTCCCAGGCCACCTGTCATGGAGTTTGGTGTAATTGTTGTGCCGCCAGAGTTTCCTGCCCCTCTGTGGGAGCAGTGATTACCCATGAGGAGCTTAGATAAAACTTGATCTTTAAAATAGCATTTAATGACATGCCCAGGGCATCGGGAAGGTTCATGGACAGAGGGGAGGAGGAGACAGAGAAAAGAAGCAGGTGGGTCCCTCTCACATAGCAGTAGCATGCCTCCTCTTGGAGGTCCTGCTCACCCATCAGAAGGCCTGACAAGGCCACTCCAGGCATCCCCCGGCTACCTCTCTGCGTTGGCCCGCGTCTCTGGCTTTCCCAAGCCCGGTACAGACCTGCCCTTGATGGAGTCTGAGATCTTAGGGGCAAATAACAGGAACTAGTGGAAACCGAAGACAGCTTTAATGAGAACCCAGGGGAGGGCGAGGAAACCAGGCTCCTCTGAGAGTGGGCAGGAAAACAGGGAGGCTGGGCAGGGAGAACACAGCCAGGCCGCCGTCCTCGAGCTGTCTGGCTGCAAGGCTGCCATGGGATGCGGGATGACACGTTGCTCCATGCGCACCTTGACTGCTGAGGCCACGTTAGAAAGTTCTAACTCTCCATGTCTGTGGCTCTGCATGAGGAAGTCCTAGCACACGCCAGACAGCCTCTGCCACAGGTGGCTCCACCTCATTTGGGCTTGTCTAACAGTAAGAAAGGACGTTTGGATACCAGGCAGCCAAAAAAGCAATCTCAGAGACCACTTTGCAAGGCCCAGGAACCTTAAGTCTGAGGTCTTCTGCCAGTCTAAAGCCAGAAGTCCCTGGCACTGTGACACAGTTGTTCAGTCCAAACCTCCTCCCAGGGGAAGCTGACCCTGGGTTCGTTCACCTTGCTGCCAATGACAGGCTTTGGCAAGACTGCGGCATCACAGACTGAAGGGGGCTTGGAGACCATCTAGTCCAACAGCCTAGATGGGGAAACTGAGGCTTCCTGAGATCAGGCCTTTACCTCTGATGCTATGGCTCCCAAAAGGCAGAGCCAGAATTCACTGTATGTTGGTGGGAGCACGTGCCCTTTGGCTTTAACTTGCATGATCGTTGGCTATGAGTCAGCCTGAACTTGAATGCATTAAAACATAATGGTTTTCCTATCCTTAAAATAGAAACCCAATTTCTCTCCTGACATTTTCCATCTACATTCTCTTTGCTGAGTTTTTTTTTTTTTTTTTTCTTAGCTTCTGCTAGGAAAAGTCTCTTGCTGAAACAACTCTGCCTATTATACACCTGAAGAATATGCCAGAACTGCCTCGGGGGAACTGATTAATATTAGCCTAAATCTGGAGCCCTTCTGTGACTGGTTCTGGAAAAAAAAGATCTGGTATTATCCCACGGATTTGTTAGGAACAAGTGCTCAAGAAGGTAGGAGTAAGACAAAATGACATTTCCATTTACAAATCCTTTGAACATTTTAAGACCCAGCGGTTCCTCCTGGTGGTGACTGTCTTAATCTGCCCAAAGACTGAGCCTTTGTATTTTATTTAGTCACTTCAAGAAACATAAACTAGCTTCATTTCTTTAGTGCTTAAAATGCCATTACGATTAGGGTATTCAGCAGTGAATGGCATATTTGTGTTGCTTAAAGTGGAAAGTCCATTTTAATTGTGACTAATGCTCTCAAACTCCTCAACTGATGTCTTTAAATATTAATAGGAAGGGGACACAAAGCATGTCAAATGGGCTCATCAAGCATAGAAGGATATACCATCTTTCACTGATTTCGACACTCACTTTTCACATTTAACACCTTTTAATCAAGGGCAGTGCCTTTTCTTTCTTACTGAATACATAGAATAATGACGTATTTTATTAATATAATGGATGGCATCTTAGACTCAATAAAACCATATTACAAGCTACTTGTTAATATGAAATTATTGGGCAATTTATAATTTAGGGGGAAAATAAACTGTAGCCATTTCCTTACTTGCATGTGGAAAATAAGGTCCTCCATAGTGTCTATGACGTAATGAGAGCCCCAAGGGTTTCTGTGTTCTTCGCTTCACTCCGCTGGGGCCCACTTACCTGTGGCTCTGGTAAGACCAGGTGCTCGAGCGCTTCCATTGTCTCCAATATGTTTGACTCTATTAGAGAAACAGACTGATTTGGTGACCATGTCTTCATCACAGGTGGTCTCATTAACCAGAGAAAAGTAAAATATGAAAGGTAACCTAGTTATAGAAGAATTGTGCAAAAACGTGAGGCCTTAACTTCTGCTGTAGGATGGGTAGGCTCAGTAGGACTTTTTTCTTTTCAATTTTTCTTCTTTTTTTAAAACACTCTGATAGTGATAATGATCTGCCCTATTATTAGCACTTCCTATGAATAACCGTGCTTAAGTCTCCCCACGTGATAGACGTCATCCTGAGAATCAGAAAGATGATACCACGTCATTTTCAGCTTGTGTCGTAGCAGATGAAGCAGCATAAAGACCCTTTGTGGCTGGTTCAGGGATGAGCAACGTGCAGTTACTGGTTCCACCAACAGCTGGATGGAAAGCGTACAGAACAGGTTTTGAGTCTGATAAAAAAGCTGCGGGGGGCCGGGGAGGAGAGGGCGGACGGTGAAGGGTGGGCTTTCAAGGCAGGGGCCTGATGCTCCTGTGTACCTGTGGCCTCCTCTCTGGTGAGGATATGTTCCCATTCCTCCCCACACCCATGCCCAGAGCTGAGGGGAAAATTCTCTTCTTTTTGACTCAGTCTGAAACCTTGGGAACTAGAGACCTGACTTAAGCGCCAGAGTCCCCTCTGGGTTTGTCCTAAGAGACGTAGGGTGCTCAGGAAGACAGGAACACCTGGGGGCCTAGTGGCGCAGCAAAGGGTCCTGAGGTGGGTACACAAGGCCAACTCCATGGGACCCTTTCTGCAGAGTCAGGACACAGAGGCAGAGTGTGCAGAATGGGGTTCAAGACGTGCAGTTTTCTGGATGTCAGCCAGTTCCATTCAGCAGGAGTATCTTGCTGAAACATAACTTGGTGTACACCAAGAACTTTTACAATTCAGCATAGATGTAATTTTTTACTGTGAAAGTGGTAAGTGCTCATTGTAGCACATCTGAACTGTAAAGGAGAATAGAAAAAATAAAGTTAAAACCACACATGGTGTTGTCTCCAGAGACAGCTTCTGCTAACTTTGGGCATATCTCTTAACAGCAGCCCACCCATTCAATGGCACATAGATTCTTGCCTCTCATTGAACTGTCACGCTTAGTTGAGTCTATGGAAGATCAAAGGCCTTGTATTTTAATTTTAAATACAGATTTCTTTGCTCAAATATTCTAGAATATAATAACCACCTGGCATGTTGTCTTTTCATTTCGATAGTGTCAGTTTAAAAATAACAGGTAGGTGATGAGCTGCATTCTGAACTGATGACTAAAACAACACTCGTTTTTCCGAGTAAATAGATTCATTTTTGTTCAATCCTTCTGGAAAAAAAAAGAGAAAAACACAGAAATGAGACTTAAATGTGGATTAGTAGAGTGAGCTTTTTACTAAAGGATGCTACTTCGGGGAAAGCAGAAAATGTCTCGCATACCAAGTATTTCTGGCACAGTAAATAAATCCTTTACCTGTGTGTTCACGTTACTTTGCACTCCCGGGGAGGCTGCATGTGATTAATCACCTAAAAATTAAATCTGATGAGAACTCTGCGTCAAGAAATCATCCTCTTTGCTTTTTTATTGATTTGTAGTCTTTTTATATCAACTCTGACTCTACATCTCTGTTGTACACCAGGGTTAAAGGAAAGCTTCGGGTAGGAAACACTTAGACTGGAAAGGAAGCGTGGATGTGTCAGCGGGCATTGGACTCAGCGACTGTGAACGCTCTAGGTACAGCTGACTCTATTCTTGACATAACAAAAGTTGGTAAAAGGCCTCAGAGCAAAAAATGAAATATTAAACATGCAGATGAAATATCTGAAAAGCAATAGAGAACGATTAAAATCCCTGTAAGGGAGGATTGGGAGAACTTAGAAGAAAATGTCAAACTCCCAACAATGCAAAGAAATCCATGTGGTTGTGCTTCTTTTTAAAATCTTAAACACATTACAGGCATAGTTTGTTTCACGTCATGACGCCTTCATGACACAAGGGTGCAGACTGTACTTTGCCTGGCACCTTTGTGTCCCCTGAACTGCCCTGTCTCATTCCATGTGGTTCTGGTGGGACTGCCAATTCCAATTCCTCTTTCACCCTCTGCCCAAGGAGCGGGCACTTGACTCAGTCTAGCCAATCTTGGTGTTTCATGGCCATATCTAATGTCATTGATTCCAAGGATGGACATGTGACCAGGTAAACCCAGTAAAAGAGTCTTCAGGGATTGGAACCCGGATATTGGGAGAGAATGCATCTATCTCTGTTTCTGTCTCTGAGCCCATGAGCAAAGATGCATATTTTGCAGCTGAGTGGAGAAAACTTGACTAAAAACAAAGCAAACAGAGCTAGACAGAAGGGGACGGGCAGAAAACAAGAAGGAATAGAAGGAGGGAAGAAAACAGAGTAAGGCCATGCTGACACTGCACCTGAATCCCACTATGCCAGAGCCAGCACTAGCCAAGCTTGATTTCCAGTTATATGAATCAATAAATGCTCTTTTGTGTTTAGGCTAATTTGATGTAGATTTCTGTCACCTGGAGACAAAGACCTAGAAAGTCCTTTGCCTCCCATTTTGTAAACGTGAAGAAACTAAATCTCAGGGAGCTGTTGGCCAAGATTAAACAGTGCCAGTGGACTAAGCAGTGTACTAAAAATAGAATCACAGGGTCAGAGTCCCTTACCATTCCCCGGCCATGTGATCTTGCAGCCCTGGTCAATATGAGCAGCGTCAGCCTTTGTCACAGCACTGTGATTTCTGGACTCCAGAAGGACACTGGACTCCCAAAATATCTTCCTTTCAAGCCTACTATTGTACTTTAATTTTTCCCTTTTGTTTTTTAGGTTTTTTTCTCTTTGAGGTAAAAAAGATAGAATTTATTTTTAAGATTATGTCAAAGATCTGAAGGGCAAGAGGTATAACTGGGCCACCCAGATGTCTAGACAGCAATTGGAAAATTAAAAATCTATATCGCTCTCTGTGTCTCTTGGGGGGGCAACGTGGCTTCTTAATTTTGCTTTTATTTGTTCTTCTTCCTTCTTCTCTCTGCCCTAAAGGACTTCCCACCTTTGGTACCCATGCCCTTGCCAGGACCAGGGCTACCCAACTTCCCAGTTCAAGCATTCTGAAGGGGAGAAAATACAATAATTTTCTCTGCCCTTAGAAGTTTATAGCTGGGACAAATCTTCTATAACAGATTAACAAGAGAAAAGGATGTTTTACCTTTAACTCATGCAGTGTACGTCACATGGGAGGAGCCTCAGTTCAAAGGTGTCTCTCAAGACAGTGGGCTGGAGTTCTGCCGTACACAGTGTTTTAGCAAAGAGCCATAAATCTCAGGGTAGTAACAAGACAAAGGAGAGTCTCTCAAAGGCAAGAAAACTGTGGGAAGACAGTAAAGTTTGCTCTTACATTTCCCTGGCCCTGCTGGCACCATCTCTGAGCTGAGAAGCAAGTGAGAATTTACATTTCTGTCTCTAGGTGGGAAAGGGGCAGGAGAGGCAGAAAGATCATTTTTATTTTTATGAATCATTATCCTATCACCAGGCAAGCAGAAGGAAAGGCAGAGTGTCCCCCCACGTTTTAACCCTCTTTAGCTCAAAAATCCTCAGTATTTTAAAGAGAAATATTTTTGTTTCCTTCAATCCAAACAGAAAGCACTTCAGTTCACTTAAACCAATTGTTCTCAGACTAACCCCTTTGGTCTCAGGACCCCTTGACACTCTCAAAAATTACTGAGGAAACCATAGATGTTTTGTTCACACATGGGTTATTTTTATCAATATTTACTACATACAAAATTAAAACTGAAAAAAATTTAAAGATTTATTTACTTATGATAAATAATATTAATAATAAACCAATCATATGTTAACACAAATATTTTTATGAAACCTGTATTTTCCAAAACCAATACAATGACTTAAAGAGTAGAATTGTTTTAAATCTTTGCAAATCTCTTTAATACCCAACTTACTAGAAGATGGCTGGGATTTCTGCTTTCAAACAAGTTAGAATAATAGGAACTGGATTTTTCAAACTCCTGTTTGAAACAACTAAGAAACTGGACACAATACATAAAATAACAGTTCTCAAGACATTAGGCAGTGAAGGATAGTGAACCCTGAAGATGGAAAACAAACAAGATGAACGCTACCATTGCCCAAGTTTATACCCTTGAGATAGTTTTCAGGCAGCAGTGCCAGGAGAGGAACCCAGGAAAGCTCTGCAGTCTCTGTGAGTTGAGCAATACAGCTAGAAATGTGGAAAACCCAAGCTGGATGGAGAACACAGGGCAGAATACCCAAAAGGGAGAGTGCTACACAGAGAGAAAATTCCCAAGCTCTTAGAGAGCACCACTCCAGTATTCAGCTGAGAATTGGTCAGTGAATGAATGAAAAGAAACTGACCAAAGCTGATGAAAGAGTCTCCTGAAAAGATTAGGAAGTGCACACAAGGTTGAAAATAGTGTCTACTCCCACTGGTGAGAATAAAACAACCTCCTAATGGGGAAGCAGGTAGAATACTCAGAAGAGAATGCCTCAGTTATGGGGAAAAGTTAACCCCAAACTAACCCTAAATGTTGCTCTAGTCCTGCTTTTAAAAAGTTTAAAAAGCAAGACCCAAAAGGATCAAACTGTTTCCAAGTAACTTAACCACTTCCCAGTTCAAAATTCAAGGATATTTATAGGAATACAAAAATATCCAGCACCCAGTGAGGTAAAATTCACAATATCTGGCATCCAATAAATAATTACCAGGAATACAAAAAACCAGGAAAATATGACCTACAATGAGGAGAAAAATATTAATAAATTGAAACTGAACCAGAAATAACACAGATAACAGCATTAGTAGAAAGGAATCTTAAAATGGTTATTATGACTGTATCTCATATGTCCAAGGAACAAGCTAAAAGATGGAACAGGTGAAGCAGAGACATAGATTCATAAAGAAGACCCAGCTTGAAATTCTAAAGAGGAAAACTACCATGTCTGAGATTGGAAACATACTGGAGATTAACAGTGGACTAGACAATGAAGAAGAAGAAAGGATTAGTAAACTTGAAGGTATCACAATTGAAGCCATACAAAATGAGACTCACAGAGGTAAAATGCCAAAAATAAGTGAATGGAGCATCAGAGTGAGGAGTTGGAAAGCATTGAGCAGCCTAAAGTACATGCAGTTGGTGTTCCTGAAGCAGATGAGAGACAGAAAACTTTTTTTAAAAGAAATGATGGCCAAGATTTTAATAAAACCAAACTGGATAAAAACTGTAAACCCATACATCCAAGAATTTCAATGAATCCCTAGCATAGCAAACATAAAGAAAACTATACCAACTCTCTTCATAAGCAAATTGCTTAAAACCAGTTACAAAGAGAAAATCTTAAATGTAGTTAGGAAATAAACTCCACATTATATATAGAAAGAGGGGAAAAATAAGGATGATAATGGATTTCTTGTCAAGTATAGTACAAATAGAACTGAAAAAAAATCCCTACCATAAAAATATCCTTCAAAAACAAAAGCAAAATAAAGAGTTTTTATACATACAAAAGCTGAAAAAATTCATCACCAGCAGACCTGCACTAAAAAAAAAATGTTAAAGAAAGTGCTTCAAGCAAAAATAAAAGAATAATAGGTAGAAATTTAGAACCACACAAATGGATGAAGCAGACCAGAAACTGGTAATTATGTCAATAAATATAAAGTTTTTTATTATCAAAATATCTTTGGCTGGGTGCAGTGGCTCATGCCTATAATCCCAGCACTTTGGGGGCCAAGGCAGGAGGATCGCTTGAGCCCAGGAGTTCAGGATTAGCCTGGGCAACATGGTGAGATCCTGTCTCTACAAAAATTGTTTTAAAATAATTACCTGGGCACAGTGGTACATGCCTGTAGTCCTAGCTACTTGGGAGGCTGGGGCAGGAGGATCACTTGAGCCCAGGAGTTTGAGGTTGCAGTGAGCTATTACTGTGCCATTGCATCTAGCTCAGGCAACAGAGTTAAACCCTGTCTCTAAAAATAAATTAATTAATTAATTTAAAAGATAACCAATGATTTAAAGTAAAAACAATTACAATGCATTATGGAATTTATAACATGTATAGAAGTAATATGTATGACAATAGCAGAAATGCTCGCAGGGAAGAATGGCAGTATATTATCATAAAGTTCTTATACTGTATGTGAAGTGGCATAACATCAATTGAAAGAGTATGGTAAGTTTAAAATGTATAATATAAACCCGAAAAAAATCACTAACACAAAGTGAAATAAAACAAATAACTATAGTTAACAAGTCAACAAAATTGATAAAAGGAAATCACTTAAAAAGCTCAATCTAAAAGCAGGCAGAAAAAGGAAAAAAGAGAACAAATAACTTATAGGACAAATCGAAAACAAATATTAGTATTGTATTAAATTCAACCATATCAATAATGACATTTCAAGCCCAACCATATCAACAGTCACATTTTATATATATGATATAAACATTCCATTAAAAGGAAGAGGTTGAGAGGCTAGATTAAAAAAAGAAGACCCAACTATATTCTGGCTACAAAAAAAAGTTATTTTAAACAGGAAAACATAAGTTGGCTAAAAGCAAAAGGATGGAAATATCATGTTAACACTAATAAAAAAAAAAGCTAGAGTAACTATGTTAACATTAGATAAAGTAGATTTCAGAGTAGAGACTGTTACCAAGGATAAAGAGAGTCATTTCATAATGATAAAGGGAACAACTCATCAAGAGCGCATAACAATACAAAACATGTATGCACCTAACAAGGATCTCAAATTAAATAAAGCAAAACCTGATAGCACTAAAAAGAGAAATAGATAAACCCACAATTATAGTTGGAGATTTCAACACCCCTTCCTCAATAACTGATGGGAAATGAAGACATAATTAATAAGTATATGGAAAACTTAAACACTATAAACCAACTTGACCTGATTGACATCTATTGTATATTTCATGAAACAATAGCAGAATACACATTCTTTTCAAGTACTTATGGGTAATTTAGCAAGATAGGCCATAGTCATGGCCATAAAACAAATCTCAATAAATTTAAAAGGATTTGAAGCATACAAAGCATGTTCTCTGATCATAGTAGAATTAAACTAGAAATTGACAACAGAAATATTATTTCTAAAATATTTGGAAATCCCTAAATATTTGGAAATTAAATGACATAATTATAAATATTTGATGTTAGATAACAAACAGAAAGGGAAATTATTAAGTATTGTGACCTGAATGAAATTGCAACAAATTGTGTGTACATTTGTGAGATGAAGCTCAAGCAGTATTGAGATGAATGATTTGTTCCACTATGTGCCTGTATTAGAAAAGGAAAAATGTTTCAACTCAGTGACCTCAGTTACCATCTTATGAAACTGGAGGGGAAAAAGTAGAAAAATGAAACCAAATAACAGAATGTTAACCAATGAAATAGGAACAAAAACTATAGAGAAAATCAACAAAATAAAAAACTGGTTTTTGGAAAATTACAACACAATTTATAAAACTCTATCCAGGCCAATCAGGAGGCAAAGAGAATACATAAATTTCCTATATCAGGAATGAGGGAGTGATATCACTATAGATTCCACAGATATTAGAAAATAATAAGGGAAATAATAAAAATTATATGCTAATAAACTGAACAACTTAGATAAAATGGACAAATTCCTTTGAAGATACAAACTACCAAAGCTTACTCAAGGAGAAATTCCTTGAAAGACACAAGCTACCAAAGATCAGCCCTATTAAATAAATTGAATTTGTAGCTATAAAACTTTCCAACAAAGAAGAAGCAAAGTCCAGATGGCTTCACTGGGAAATTCTGCCAAACATTTAAGGAAGAAATGACATGATTCTACACAAGTCTCCCCAAGAAAAAAATGAAGCGGGAAAACAACTCATTTTAAGAGATCAGCATGCCAAAACCAGACCAGACATAAGAGAGAAGAAAACTACAATCCAATATCTCTTGTGAACATAGTTATAAAAATTCTTGACACAATGTTAGCAAATTGAATCCATTAATATAAACAAAAGGATAATACATCATGACTGAGTAGGGTCTATCCCAAGTATGTAAGGCTGGTTTTAACAATCAAAATTCATCATGTTAATGAACTAAAAAAAAAGAATATCCACATGATGATCATCTCACAAATCTCAATAAATGCAGAAAAATATTTGCTAAAATCCAACATCAACTCCTGACAAAAACTCAGAAAACCAGAAATAAATGGGAACTTCCTCATCCTGATAAAGTATATCCATAAAAACACCTTACAGCTAACGTAACACTTAACGGTGAAAGAGTAGAATACTTCCCCTGCTCCCAATGTCAGAAATAAGGAAAAAAGGCTGTTCTCACCACTTCTATTCAACATTGTATTGGAGGTGATAGCCAGCGAAAGAAAGAAAGGTTATAGCCAAGAAAGTTAGGTCCCTGAACCACCCTTTGACAATCACTGATTTAGATTATTCTTTTTTTTTATTTAAAGTTTTCTCTGTTTAGGATTAAATTATCACCCGAGCTCTTGTGGCTGAGCTGAGACCATAAAGAATCCGTGACAGATGAAGTACGAAGGCAGGCTTTGTTTTGACTTAAGGACTAGATATGGTGGGTAGTTTGGCTCACTTCAATTTCTGCACCAAATGCTGCTCTTTTCTCTTTGCCCTCTTGAAACAAAATTCCTAAATGATTTGTCATAACCGTGAGCCACAGATGAGCACTCAAGAAAAGAGAGAGGGGTTAAATGTCACTGACACCAGTCAGCCCACATATTTGGTCTGAACGTACCATCTATCTTTAAGTTCCTGAGGCGGGAACAGTATCGTTTCTGTGTACTGTCAGCATGTAACAAGGATCAACCGGGTTTCTGGGTCTAAGAAGTGTCAAAATAAATAAATAGAATATACTGTTACATTATTTAGGGCACAAAAGTTTATGTTGTCAACATAGCAGATACATTTGTCCTAGCCTCCTCAATCATTGCACCCACTGACAATGTCTTCATCCCTTGTCTAAGAAATGTTTTTGATAATGTAGACCAGTGTTTTAATGATGACAATCCTGGCTCACTACGAATAACTTCTGGGGTTAAAAAAAATCATCTTCTCAGACAAATGGATTCAGAATCTCTGGAGGTGGGGCAAAAGTGTCAGTATGGTTTTTTTTGTTTTTTTTTTTTTAAGTATCCAGGTCATTCTAACAGGCAGCCAGGATTAAGCCCATCATGAAGACACCCTCTAGGTCAACCTTTCCATCTCCCTCTATTGCTCTTTCTTTACCTTCCCCTCAATGAGTACCTATGTTCAAAGACCTATGCTGCATGCTTTGGAACATATAAAAACGATAGGACATAGACTTTGTTTTGAAGAGCATCTTACAACCTTGCTACATAGATGTTACATACCACCAGAGAGACAAAGTTAGGCTGCCTCAAATCATATGCCTACTGAGAAATTTTGCAAGATGTTTAAAGAGGATAGAAAAAGTAAGCTGGAAACAGAAGGTCACGCTAAGCAATACAGCAAGAGCCAACGCGGAAGTTTTGTTCTCATCAAGCAGGGTGGCAAACAGAGTCTAGTGCCTGGCAGGGACTGGAGCACAGAGGGACAATGAAGTGGACATCAGTCAAGGATCTCATCTCCCAGTCCTGGGGCTCCCTATTTATAATGAGACAAGCCTGTAGAGAATAAGAAAAGAATTGCCACCGAGACCTACATTTTAGATATGGGTGGAAGATCAACAGGAAGAAGAAATTTGTGTTCCCAAAGTTTTAGAAGGACCTACTAATTAATGCAAGGCAGTCTGATGAACTCCATGACCAGATGGAGGTCTGTGGCGGAATTAAGACAGACTGATTTCAAGGAATTAGGGAAACCTGAAACTGAAGAGGGTGCCATCTGAACACCAAGCCTCTGCTTACAAGTGTGATTGCTTCATCCCACCAAACCAAAATGAAAGCTCACTTGGGAACAGTGAAAAAGCTTAATTTACTAAAGTGATGGGGCATGGTAGGAAACAAAAGTGTCTGCTCTAAATTACCTGTCCACAAAAAAATAGGTCCCTCAAATTAGGACAGTTGATTGAAACAGACTTCTGCTAGAATAATGGGTGGTTAAATTCCTCCACAAGAAAACCTTTTTTTTTTTTTTCTGGAGATAAGGTTTCCCTCTATTGCCCAGGCTAGAGTGCAGTGGTGTAGTGGTATCATAGCTCACAGCCACCTCAAATTCCTGGGTTCAAGCGATCCTCCTGCCTCAGCCTCCTGTTTAGCTGAGACTACAGGCATGTGTCACCACGTCCAGCTAAGTTTTTTGTATTTTTTGTAGAAACAGATGTCTCTCTGTGTTGCTTAGGCTGGTCTAGAACTCCTGGTTTTAAGCAGTCTTCCTACCTCGCCTCCCAAAGTGCTAGGATTACAGGCATGAGCCACCACGCCTAGCCCCTCCACAAGAAAACATTTTAATTTCCCTTTAGAAACTAGATTTAAATTAAGTATTTACATTAGAAATTATAACCACATTTACTGAGAATAAAAGAATTCTTAATTCTACTGTTTACTAGCAATAGAGAATGAAAAGTTGAAGGAAAAAGTCTCAACAGTGTTAAAGCCGAATGAGACTAGATCAAGTGATTCTAATTCTGTCCCATCTTTATTCAGATAGAGGTTAAAATAGCCACTCCAGGTCACCCAGGAAATTTGTCTGAATGCAAAGGTACAAACCTACGTTCCTGATATTTAGAGCAGGACCTTCCTTCTACGCATATTCAGTTGAGATGGAAAATACACCATGGTATAAAATATGATTTTCAGGATCATCCACTAAGTGGCAAAAGCATATGTGGAATCATAAGGGTAGGACCCCAATGCATCAACCCAATGGTCCTTCTCTGCAGGCAGGCGATCTCCAAAACTGCCTAAAGGCATATTTAGGATTGGAGAATCCACAGCTTCTATTAACACTCCATGTTGAGTGAATACTTGATACTTTTTTGTGAATGACTAGTCAAAATCTCATCATACCGGCCAAATTACTATTGGTTGCTTTAAGTCCTAGGGTTGAAGAACAGCTGATCAAGGTCTTTGCTGTAAGCTGTCAAGTGCGTAAAGATAAATGTAGGCTTTCCATTTTTAAAAATTTCTGTATTAAGTAGTCCAAGTGCTTTCTCTCAAAGCCTTGTTTTTCATCTCTTTTGATTTCTTTCTTCAGACAGCATTACTTTCTCCAAATTCACTTTTTAGTTGGATAATTTCTTTAATTTACTGAGATCACTTTGAATTCTTGCCTATTGTCCAAAAAGGATGCTAATAAACATAATACTAATCGTTAATAGCTACTGTGGAAGTACTATATGCCAGACACTAAACTAAGCACTGTCTCTAAGTGGTGAGATAATTTGGGATATTTGCTACTGGAAGACACTCAAAAGAATGAGCAATGTTTTTCTTCCCCCTATTCTAAGAAGATAGTCACACCATCCTATCTTGAAACTGATTCCTTCCCATCCAGTGCTGTTATTGCCTGTGGAGTTTCTAGGCTGAAAACTAAATTTGTCAAGTCCCAGAAGACAAACTCTCAGCCAGGCACTGGTCTGAGAGTCTGGTGGATTGAGAACAGGTAGTGCTCTCAATGTGACACAGGAAGTGGGAGCTGCTAGCAGAGGGGCTTGTCCCCAAGACGGGTTGCGGGTGCGTCCAGTGGAGCACAGCACAGCTGCGGAGTCTGTGAGGAACAATTCCAGGCACTGAGATGTGATCCCTTGTAGCAGAGGTGAGAAACTGAACCCGGGGCCAGCAGGGAGAACTTCTGTGGGGAGCATCGCCGAGCTGGCTGGAGCACCTGCACCCAACAGAAGCAGGGGAGTCAGCTGGGCAGCAGAAAGAGCCAGGATGGAGGTACAGGTGCCACAGAATAAAGACCTGGCCGCTTCCGTATTTTCCAGGCATTCGTTGAATCCCCTGGATTTTTTTTTTTATCAATCTAGGGAGGAAGGGCTCCTGCAAACATTAACAGATTTAATTCTTGATAACTTTTTTGAGTAGGTGCTCAAAGCCAGATTTAGTTTGATTTAGGACAAATAAATTGGAAGTTTTGTTGCACAAGCGAGTCCATGCCCATTCCTTGTTTCTTACTCACAAGAACCACATGAGGCTCCAGCATTGGCTACTCTCAATCTCATTTTACAGATCAGGATTAGGGAGGTTAAGTAATTTGCCCAAGATCATAAAAGTGCTGTGAGACAATCCCAGTTCTCCCTGATTCCACAGCCCATCTGTGATCTTTACCATAGTGAGTATAGGATGACTTGAGCTATTATGTAAAATTTTTTAATGGTGTCACTTTGCAAATAATTATAAATTAACTCATGCAAAGGTGGAGAAAGAAACTGACATCAATTTAATTATATAGGGCTAGGCGCGGTGCCTCACATCTGTAATCCTAGCACTCTGGGAGGCCGAGGCGGGAGGATCACTCAAGGTCAGGAGTTCGAGAACTGCCTGAGCAAAAGTGAGACCCCCCCCATCTCTACTAAAAATAGAAAGAAATTAGCTGGACAAAAATATATAGAAAAAATTAGCCGGGCATGGTGGCGCATGCCTGTAGTCCCAGCTACTCAGGAGGCTGAGGCAGAAGGATTGCTTGAGCCCAGGATTTTGAGGTTGCTGTGAGCTAGGCTGACGCCAGGGCACTCTAGCCCGGGCAACAGAGCGATACTCTGTCTCAAAAAAAAAAAAAAAAAAATTAATCATATATACCGTTTGACCCCTCCAAACCTCATGTTGAAACTTGATCCGCAATGTTGGAGGTGGGGACTAATGGGAGGTGTTAGGTCATGGGGGTGGATCCCTCATGAATGGCTTGGTACTGAGAGAGTTCTCACTCTACTAGTTCACTGACTGTTGCAGACAGTGCACCTCCTACCTCCTCGCTTGCTTTCTCTCTCACCATGTGATCTCTGTACACACTGGCTCCCCTCCCCTTCTGCCGTGAGTGGAAGATTCCTGAGGCCCTCATCAGATGCAGATGCTGGCAACAGGCTTCTTGTACAGTCTGCAGAACTGTGAGCCATAAGCCCCCCTTTTCTTTATAAATTACCCAGCCTTGGTTATTACTTTCTAGCAACACTAAATGGCCTAAGACACCCTTTGATACAAATTTGTACTGTCAGTTTTTTAAAAATTACATAAAAATTCTAGCATAGTGAATAGAACCCTTAAGATGTACTAAACTCAATTTTAAGTTAAAAAAATTCTCAGTGTGGAGCTATGTACTGAGTATCCTAGTGAAGAATGTGACACCTCAGTGTTGTACTCACCAAGCAACTATGAAGAGCCAAGCAGCGTGCTAGGGAAGTTCTCATCTTTGAAGATGAAATTCCAATTCCTTGGCTCCCACAAAGTCACCTCCCAGCATTATCTTCTGCCCCTTGACTGTGCACATCATTTTTCCTGCAGTCATACTAAACTGTGTGTATGTGATACATACATGCTGGCCACTCCATGACAGCACGGACCCTCTGTAAACTGTAATTTGTTTGCAAGACTGTATAACCTCCTAGCCTCCAACTTAAATGAAAGGAGGGACTACATTTTAATACCTATATCCCTAGCACCTAGCTCAGTGCCTAGTACATAATACTCAAAAACTATTCGTAGAATGAATGAAAAAATGGAATAAAACTGGAATTTTTTAAGTACTTAGTCTGTTTCCCATATTTCTTAGGCTGACCTCTTACCCTAACATCTTTCCCAAAACAGCAGAATTCATGTTGTGAGAATCTTTCAGCACCACTAACCTGAGCCGGCAATTCTGCCTGATAGCAAGAGGAAGGGTATAAATAGAAGGGAGAATATCTCCTAAATCAAAATCTGAATTTCTAGGCAAAAACAAGTAAATGCACTTACAAATACTGGGTATATATCTCAAGGGATGCAAACTGGTCAAAGCCTTTGGCAGTAAGCCTGTTTTGCCTTAAAGCACAACTCTTAGTACCGAGGTTGGGAACATAGGAAATTCCCATACGTAAATAATTGATCAAAACTTGTAGGAGAATTTGACTAAGATTAAAATACAATCCCCAAACTCCTGAAAACCTGTCAAGGAAATTATTAAATAACTACAGAAAGTCAATTATTAAATTTAGCAGTAAGAGTTGACTTTAGCTTTAAACACAAAAAAGAAAACAAGCCACTAAGTTACATTTCTGATCATTTGTTAAATACACAGGATTGAATAACTTTATAAAAAGGAAAGAATAAGCGAAACACTGCAATTGGTAACTACTGTATTTTGTAGACATAGGAGGCCTAAGGATGTTCTATGTGTAGACAGTGTAGCTAGCCAAGAACTGCACTTAAATAGATATGAATGAACAGACACAGAGCAAGAGCCAGTCAGAGAAGAAAAATGGCTTCACACTGAACAGCCATTTTGCGTGAGGCCCCTTCAGGTCGAGAGTCTTCGTTTGGTTACTCCGGGTGATAAGGATTTATCGTTAAGGATAAATGGAGACATCTGGCTTCACAACTCAGAACACAACACGAAGCTGGGACGATTTGAGACCAGCTCTAATGATCACCAGCACAGCTGCCAAGCTATCAATTTCTCTGCCTCTGCCAGTTTTGGGCAGTTTCTGTTAGTTTCTCCTCCCTTCTCTACTATCACTACCTCTTCTCTACTTTATTGCTTTGCTTAATTCATAGCTTCTTCTGGGTCTCTGCTTTTCTAGCAACTCTGCCTGCTGACATTGTGTCCTGAACTCAAATTTGCAGTTAGAGACTCTGAGTCAGCAAGTCACCGTCAAGGATAGAGTGCCTCTGTTGGGCAAAGCCCTCATGCCAGCTGGTGTCATATAGGCTGCTTGCAGGCCCATAAAATGACTGGCTGCTTTAGGGCAGGACATCAATTACTGACCCACTCAGCTACAGCCCAGAGAGAAACTCAGTACAGTCCAGCAAAGCTTAGTGAACATGCAGAAACAACTTCCTGCTTTGTCAAGAGTGTGACAAACCCTGACAGTGCCATCTAGTATACAATGGCTCCATCCAGCTATGAACCTTAACTAGTTCCCTCATTCTCTGGGTTTAAGTACCTCTCATTGAAATCTAAATGATTTATAACATGAAATCAGGAAAGGAAAAGATTACAGATGATGGCAAGACAAAACTGAGGCATCATCTGGGTGGGCAGGTACAGAATCCTGGGCACTGAGGGAGAGTTGGCCTCAGAGAGCAGCACCTCCTCCATAGAGCTGCAAAAGGGAGAAGACGGCAGAATTCACGCTTCATGATTTCTATCTTTTCAGTAGATTTAGAGGTAAAAAATGTGGATAGTTATAGGATGAGACAGATTAGGAGCTTGAGGATAAAGGAGGTTTTGAAGAGCCATTATAGGGAACATATAAATGAACATGAAATAGACTTTTTTTAAAACTGCCAAATATAGAACTCAGAAGTTCCAGTAATATCTTGATAAGCATGATTTATAGAAAATCAAGTCAGATGCTCTCCTGCAACTCAAAGTATGAACAGGAGCAGACAACTTAAAGATGAGGGTTGAGAGTATGTAGAAGATAAAAATACTCTAGAGTAATGTTAGTATCCATACATAAAGGATAGACATCTGAAAATTAAGAGATATGAATGGAATATGCACCTAAGAATGTAGCAAAATTGTTCATAATTGGAGATACAGTAATATGTGGGTTTACAAAAGAATGAGAAAACTCTCCTACATTTTAGTGTACTTCCATTGTGAAGGGAATTAAATGTCACCTTCTTGTAAAAGATTCTTCATGTATGATAATTTATATGAAGCATGATTTTTAATTAGTTCTCATATTTGGTGCAGATGCATATGATATCTTATGAGCAGTTTAGCTTGGAAATTTTTGTTAATTGCCCTAGGCTATTACTTATTTCTTTTTCTTAGTAGGAAAGGTGAAGAGAACCAATCTTTCCGCAGAACCAAGTCAGCTGCTGTGTTGGGTACTTTACATACGTTATCTCATTAATCCTCCTAATAGCCCCGTAAGATAGGTGTTACTGTCAGTAATTTACAGCTGAGAAAACCAAAGCTCACAGAGGTTAAGTAATTTGCTCAAGATTGTAAAAGAAGTCTGATGCCAGAGCATATGTTCTTTCCAATAGGGCACACTGCAGAGAGCTGAATAAGGAGATGGCAAGATGAATTCTGACTTTTTCCTATTGCCAAGGCTTATTAGTCTGTATATGACCTAGCTACAAATATGGACAGATAATCTATCAATATTGTTGTTCTCCCCAGAATATGATTAAGAATTTTGATCAGTCATGAGGTGCCAAATGCTAATACAAAGATACTGTTACAGAATATAAACATGCAAAGGAAATAAAGAGTTTGGTTCAATCATTAACTAGCTGTACTACCTTGGGCAAGCTTCTTAACCTCTTTTGTGGCCTGTTTTTACATGTGGTGAAATGAGGACTTTGGACTGGGTGGTGTCTAAGGTCCTATTCAATGCAAGTCATTCATTCATTCAGTAAATATAATGAGATTCTTTTATATATTTGGCACTATTTTAGGTGCTGGGAATACAGTGGTAAATACAGTTAAGATCTCATAGAATTTACATTCCATAAAATTCTTGCTCTTAAGATAATAATTCTCAAGGTGGTGAGGTATGGCAAGTGGGACAAATTTTCCAAATCACTTGGGGAATACTTTTTTGAAAGTATACCTGTACTACATCTGTAAAATAATAGGAAATATATGTTGGTCTCTGCTCCCAGTCCCTGGCACAGAGCTCCTTAAACCCTTATAATTTCCTCACTGACAGAGGAGCTAGGAGAATATTTTGTTCTAATATTTAGTTATTTGACTCTAGTTCCTGACACAGAGTTCCTAGGACCTTTGTAATTTCCAGAGTAACAGGAGCAGCTGACAGAGCTCCCAGATCCCTTGGAATTTCCTGGGTGATAGGAGCGTCTTTTATACCAATGAGGTGACTCTTAGGGGGGGCTCCTGGATGGGGGCTGCTGGGAAAGGAATTACTAACCTTCAGGCCCACATGATGAAGCCCCCATAAAAAGCCCTGAACTATGGAGTCTGGAGAATTTCTGGGGAGGTTCCTGAAGGGTGGCATACCCTGGAGAGGGCATGAAAGCTCTGCACCCCTTCTCCTATACACTGTGCTACATGAAGGGAATTAAATACATCTCTTCCATCATCTGTATCCTTTATGATGTCTTTATAACCAACCAGTAAAAGTAAGTGAGCGTTTCCCTGAGTTTTGCGAGCAGCTCTAGCAAATCAACTGAACTCAAGGAGGGGCTCACGGGAACCCGGATTTATAGTCATGGGTCAGAAGCAACCTGGGGCTTGTGACTAGCATCTGACATGGGAGCAGTCTTGCAAGACTGAGCTCTCAACCTGTGAGACCTGACGCTATCCCAGATAGATAGTGTCAGAATTTAGTTAAGTTATAAAACACCCAGTTGGTGTCCACTGGAGAATCTCCTGACAGAAGTGTTATGTTGAATGGTGTGTGAGAGTAGGAAAAAACTCTGGTTTTTCCTATCCCTGATAGCCTCTTAGACTCTCCAGGAAGTACTACTTTGGGGAGCCAGTGCTATTGTTAAGCACTTGTGGTATTTTTATTTAGCTTAGACAGGAAAAAGGTTGAGAATAGTGTTCTAAGTGATACAGCAAATGAAAGAGGTGCCAGTCATATTACTTTATTTTAAAGTCTGAAGGGAGATTTATTAAAAGAGCCAATTCTAAGCCTAAAGTAAGCTTGAAAGTGCACTTCAATTAATAATCCCTGATTAATTTCACTATGAACACTTGTACCAATCATATATTAGAAATACTAGAATGCTTGACCATCCTACTGTTGGTCTCTCATGCTGTATTCATGTGGCAAAATCGTTTGTTTAAAAACACGACTAGCCTTCTGACAATGAGTTGTTAACAGCTCAGGCCACAACCAGTTTACTGTATTCAAAAACAAACAAGTAGACAAACATTAGTGATTAATAGCATTTTGGTGATGAAAAGCTGTATGTATGTATTATTCTTTCATGTTCTGAGAATCATAACAAAATCTGAAATGTTGGGAAGTTATAAAAAATTTATTTTCACTCCCCCCAATCTAACAGTTATAACTAAAGTTTATGCTACTGTAAACAAAATTACCATAGAAATGTATGACTTGAAAATTTAAAAAAAAAAAATTGTCAATCATACAATGTTTTATTTTAAGCTTGCTGTTCAAACTTTCAAATACAACACATGTGGCAAAGAAACAACAGTTAACACACATCTGCCACAGTTCTATTTTTTGAACTGCCTTCTCTATATTATGTGATATGTTACAATTTCTTTCAATTTTGTACATTCATGATATTCTTCCAGGCAGCAATATCAGTTTTTCTGCTTTGAAAACAGTTCGGTCAATGTTCTGAAATTGCTTAAAATGACAACTTTTTCCTTTTAGTATTCTATTGCCACCCACATTAATGACATAATTCAACATATTGTTAATAAGTCGTTGAGAGGTATACTATACTTAATAAGTCAACTCCCAACTCTAAGTTAAATTGAACTTCAATCTAAAACAAGCATTTTCCTAAACTATTATACTCAGCTACTTTTCTCAAAAATATTTCCATATTTCCATTCTGACATAAGGTTTTTTGTGTGAGACACAATAGTTTCATCTTTTATTCCTAACAGAATTCATGCTGTACTTTTTTTCTCAAAATATATTTGATATATTCTGTGCAAAATGTTAAGTTCTTTATAGGTATGTACCTTATTTTGAAAAATTTTATAAAATATAATTCCTAAAAACAACCTCAACATTAGACAATAGAGGAGGAAGAAACATATCAGACAAAGCCTAATTTTTCACATGAGAAAGTATGTTCTTAAAGCTCCAGTATTACATTCCTTGAAAAAACTCAGAATGCACTTTGGTCATTATTAAACATATATTACAACATAGGCAAATAAAACAAAACGCTTTCTGTTGTTTTCTACAGGAAGGAACTACACTACACAGTGAGGCTGAACTGAGGCTGATGGAAAGGAATGGTAAGAGCAAAGTGATATGACATGGCTCTGTTCTCCACACATTCCTGATTTTAAGATTATGATTTGGGGATTAGAACGCACCAATCAAATAAATTATTTACAATTAATTATTTTAAATTTCTTAAAACATGGTAAAAATGTGAGGATATTCAACATTGATACACTTTGCACCAAGAAAATTCTAGATTGTTTCAGATAAATTCTTTGTTTTAGAAAACCAGATGCTCAGCTAAAAAAAAAAAAAAAAAAAATCACAAAAACATTTTATGTTTTATGTAATTCCTAAAACACTCTTGATTGTACAAATATAACAACTTAAATCAAGGCCCAATGTAAGATACTATCATATTCGCCCTATTTACCTAACATACCAACATGGTAAGTTCTCATTGGACACTTGGCAAATTACTGGCAGGGAGGGGAGGTTAACTTTCTAGGTTAAAAGGATCTAAAATAGCCCTTATATAATGGGGGTGGGGAGAATGCACCAGACAGGTTTATAGGATAGATTTGCAAGCTGAAGCTGTCTTTTCTGAAAATTTGGATATAGTTTCATAACTAACAATCAGAGGAATATTTTATTGGTTGTTAACCTTATTCTTAAGTTGTTCATTTGAGTGTGGTATGAATAGCATACACTATAGTGTACCATAGGGAGAAAATTATTTTACTTGCGTAAACATAATGTACTTTAGTAATATCAATAGGCACTTCACTTGTGAGATGAGTACATACCTCACTCAAAAGGATACCATATCATGCCCTAGTACACTATAACATATCCCATATAAAGATACGCATTAAAAGTAACAATTTTTAAAAGTGCACATTTTGAGCATGCACAGTTGGAGCTGTGCAAACAGCCCAGTGTTTCAAATAAATATAACTATAACGAGTTAATTTTTATCAAAATATCTTACAGTATGGTAACCATTTACAATTATTGCTCTATTACGAGTTTTATCATCAAAGAGCACTTGTTGACCTGTTATGTAATACCGTATACATTAATACTAAAGGGTGCTTAAACTGCAGCTTAATTAGTTTAGATCCTGGCATTGTTCCAAAATAATTCAAGAGAAACCCTGACTGAATCTTGATTTACCAAAGAAAATGCTGTATCTGATTAGCTGAGTTCAATGCAATATTCCAAAGTTAAAGAATTTTTCACCAAGTAAGGCAAGTTCACGGCATTGATGGAGAAACAGTGCTTAGTAATGGCTTCTATTTTCAGAATTTGTTATTTTGCCAATTATTTATGAGCAATTACCAGGATCTCAAGTATCTGGATATCAGTTTCATCACCCTTTCAACAACTAAGTACATCAATGCTTAAAAATAAAATATAAAGACGAAATGTAAAAAAACAGTGAAAAAGTAAAATAAATATAAGAATTGCACAAGAAAGTCTGATGTAAACACTTCAATTTCCCAGCTGAGACTCCTGAAGCAAAGAATCAGTGACTGCTTTCAGGCGGCTTAGTCAGTTCTCTTATTCTGGAAAAGAGGCTACATCTTTTTTTCTGAATCGTCATGATTTAATCTTCCATAGCTAGAGAGACAAAAAAAAAAAATAGAAGTAGTGACCATCAGAGCCAGTTTTAATATCAAAACTTAAATTATATTACATAATACTACCTTTTGTTTAAATTCCATTCACAAACAGTACAGGTTCTAATATTTAACTCCTTTACCCTTTTATTTTTAAAAACTTACCATAAACACAAACAAAGAGTAAAAATCAGATTTCTCTTGCTTTCTTTTATTGGGAAGTGGCAGTATGCATATACTACTTGTTTAATATGATTATCCTACACTTTACTAACAGTTGTGCATATATTGAAGGATGTATATATTGCTATATAGATAAATAATACAACTTTTGGCCAAAAATAGAAATAGGGCTCTTTTGCTTTTTTATCACCTAAATTAGATTCCAATTACATGAGTAAAAATAAATACCTCTACTTATCCTACACAAGAAGTCCTATTTGTAATATATTAATAGTAAATGCTGTTCCAAATTATTAATAGCAGTTCCATCAGTATAAGCCATGAATATATATCATTCTTTGAAGTGTGAAATTTTTTTCACTAATTGTATATAATCTTATCAAAATGACTCCATTACTGTGCATGTGAGATCTCAAAAGAGTGAGAAGGTAAAATAAGTATTGCAAAAATGCAACAGGGTACTAACAAATAAAAAATATGTGTAAGATCTTACCTTTAAGTTAAATCCAAGCAAGTCACTGATAACACCAGAAACAGCTGAAAGGATGACAACCTGGGTGATGTTGTAAAGCAGCGGATTCATTGTAAGCCCATATAATCTAAAGGGACTGTCCAATTCCTAGCAGAAGAGAAAAAAGTTAGCCCCAGATTCAACAAGAATTATCAGTTAAACTAATTCAGGGCAATATGAGAATTTTAAAAAATACTTTTCAAAAAATTATAAATTATGGATACTTTTAGAAAGGATAAACTTGGTTGAAGTTGAAATAAGTAAATTTTACTAGTAGTTTTAATGTTTTTAAGGCAAAAGTGACTTCTTTAAAATAACTCTATAAATAAGTTTATAACTCTAATTTCTGTCCCAAATGAATGACAGAGTATGAATGAATGAGTAAAGTATTGGTCTAGTTAGTAGCTATAAGGTTAGAGAACATTTTGTAGTACAAAAACTAGAACAGAAACTCAAAGAGCTCAGTATCTTTTTGCAGAAGAATTAGAAATTTAATTAGCCAATTTTCTGACAATATTAATATGTAAAAACTCTCCTTTCAGCCAATTCATTTTCAAATATGTGAATTAATCAATTAATTGATTGAGTCAAACATTTAAAGTTCTATTATATGCTAGGCCTTGTGCTAGCCTCTGAGAAGATTCAGTTCCTGTGCTGAAGGACCTTACAGTTTAGGAGACATGCAAACAAATAATTAAAATATGAGAGTCCCATTACAGAGATATGTATAAAAAGCAGTGGGGCCATAGAGGAAAGTGCTCCTGAAACTTTGTAGGTATTCTGTAAAACACATAAGAACATGGCATATTTGAATTGTTATAGGTTGCTCAGCATTGTTAGAGCCCAAGTACAAGGGAGGAAGTACTCTAAACTTATAAAGCTCGGTACTTCAGTAAGGGTTATTCTTTAAGCAAATTGCACAGATAGACTAACACTAAAGGAATTTAAACAAGGAAATAGCATAGCACACATGCATGTGAGGAAGATCACTGGGCCAGCAATGTAGAAGATAGATTAGAGAGCAATGAGACCAGAAGCAGGAATGTCTATAAGGAGTTCAGTGTATCAAAAGCTCACATGAGAGACCAGGGTCTCACAAAGCAAAGTACTGATACAGAAAAGGGGATGAATTAGAAGATACTTAAGAGACTGAATCAATGGACTTGAGAATTTCTTGGCTGTGAAGAGTGAAAGAGAAGGTACAATCAACATTTAGTTCTAGGTTTTGGATTAGGAGACTATGTATGATCAAAAAGGATCACACTGTTGTGCTTTGTATTAGTTATTTTTATACTTCTCGCTACTCTGAGATCGTAGCTGCTCATTAAGTCTCATCTTTGTAGCCCCCTCCTATCTAGCACAGTGCCTACGCTCTAAAGATATCCAATATACATGTATCAAGCAAACATAAAACTATCAATTGAAGGTATTTTTCCCATAGAGCATTTTGTTAAAAAATGGAGTTTGCCTGTATTATCTTGCTTATTATTTAAATAGCATCATCTTCCTCAGGATACTTAAACGGATTTGAAAAAGAAGGCATTTGTAATTGCTTATTTTATTATATCCCCACCCACCTCCTCTGAACCCTTTCAATGCCTAATATACTGTGAGGTATACAGTCTATACCCCATTCATACTTTTTAGTTGACCGAAGAATTAACTGTAACACTGAGATACAACAAATTTTATAACATTCTCTGAAAACTTATAAACTCCAAGAATTATATTCAATTGGTTATAGAAATTGAGATTTTAAAAATATTTTTTAAGAAGGAAAAGCAATACTAATACTGTACATACTCACACTGTAAAGCAGTGGTAAAAATATTTTATTACCCCAAAGAGTTATTATTATGAGACCAAATACACCAAAGTTTTTTTCTCTTGCTTTTAGAAAAAAAAATACATCAAGATTGTGTTACCAAAATTGATTTAAAAAATAAGTGTTTATTGATGATACATACTTATCATGATAATTATGTATTCCTACTTTTTAAGATAACTCAGGCCAAGCAGAAGACTACTTTGAGAAACAAAAAATGAAAAAATTCCCAACTTAACATCATCTTCTTTTTTGATATCTATTTTAAGTTCCAGAAGGTATAAATTTCCAAAGATGTCAACCTCCACAATACCCTAGATATTATTAAAAGTCTTAATATATAATTTCCAAAGAATTATTTGGATTACTTTTACAATGAGAAGTAAAATATAAATTGTGTGAATGTGCCCTAATATAATTTGGAAACAATTTCAGTAATTGTGAAAACCAAACACAAGGTAGGATCTATAAACAGAAGAGTAAATACAACAACAGAACAGCATACATTATGTCCATTTTCAATTCTATTCTTACCTTTAGCAGTTTAGTAGCCAGTTTTAAAACATTATTCACTAGTGTCAGTTCCTCTTTTTTGTTAGGTTTTTTCTCCATTTTCAAGTACAGGTTTATCTTTTATAAAAAGAGTAAATAAAAATATTTAAAATCATAACACATACACATTTTTTAAAGGACCTGAAAGATATTCACTAAAATATTAATAGTGGTTCTCTGGGTATTGAGTTTACAGGAGATTTTAATGTTTTTCATTCTTTACTGTATATTGCAAACTTCCTACAATAAACCTACATTATTTTATAATAGGAAAATAACTGCTATTTAAATACTTTTCAAATGTAATCAAAAATACACAAAAATGGAAAATTGAATAGCATTATTTAAAAGGAGAGATATTTTAATCCCAGAGCCAAATCAACTTACATAATAATAATTAGGCCAGGTGCAGTGGCTCAAGTCTGTAACCCAGCACTCTGAGAAGCTTGCTTGAGGTCAGGAGTTCGAGATCAGTCTGAGCAAGAACAAGACCCCCATTTCTACACATTTCTACAAAAAAAATAGAAAAATCAGCCGGCGTGGTGGTGCACACCTGTAGTCCCAGCTACTTGGGAGGCTGAGGCAGGAGAATAGCTTGAGCCCAGGAGTTTCAGGTTGCAGTGAGCTATGATGATGCCACTGCACTCTAGCCAGGGTGACAGAGCGAGATTCTGTCTCAAAAACAAAAAATAACAACAAAAAAATAATTGGAATAAATCAATTGGTTTGTGATTTCTTATTTTAAAGGACGCTCAAAATATATTTGTATATTTTTGTTATCCACTCTGTAATAGACAATTCTGGGATGCCTGCCCTGTCAACACTACAGTTTCCTTTTTTGAAAAATGCTCTAACCTCAAGCCTGTAGAAGAAGCTGGTCTAGGCAACTATGCTTATCCCACTTGATCCTACCTTTGCACCTCTAATCTTGCAGCCATGGCTTATTAGGCTTGGGCGTACTCCCAAACCAAAGCTAGTCAATGTACTGACTGGTGGGATTAACATAATATCTGCCAGATATTATAGGAATATGAACGGGAAAGTTAGTGAAGTCCAAGCCAAAGCTCATGCTGAGGAAATCCAAACCACATGTAAGCCAAAATTACAGGGTGGTAAGTCTACAGAGAGGCCACTGGAAGAAAGGTATAGAGAAGAGCAGAAATGAGAAACCATTAGCCTCAGAGCAAGTTGGAGGAAGTGGCTGACTTTGTCCAGTTCCACGAGGCCCAAGTATACTTTCTTAGAGATCTTTATCTTTGTTGGCTACTCTCTCCTTTCCCTTTAACTGAACTTATTCAACAAGGTTATGTTTCTTTAAAATCAAATTATCCCTAACTAAAATATTTAACAAGTTCATTGGCAGTAAGTTTCTTTATATAATTCCTATGAAATGGTGAGAGGAAAATATTTAACATACAAAATAAAATTAACCATCAAAATCAGTACACTTTATTCTTTCTATTGAGTACAAATTCATACTTATTCAAATGTGGCTCTGTTACACTGCAAAGCAAACATATCCCACCAATGGTTTAGAATTCATCATTTCTATAAATGGTACTTTCTTTTTATCAAATGAAAATGGGATATAAAAAAACTAGATTTGCAATCTGAATCAAGGCAGAAATACTGAAGAAAGGCTTGTGTCCCATCAAATTTTAAGTTTTGCTTTATAGCACAAATGACCTTCATCAAATAAAACATGTGCCTAAAAATCAAAGTAAATGAAAACATTTTAACTTAATATGTACATTATGTAGACATTAATTTATAGTGTAACAGGCATGCATACTTACCTGTTCAGTAAGTAATATTGAGGTATTGCTATATTTTTTACTTGTTTCTGATCCAAGGGTAACAAATCTTAGGAGAAACAGTGTTAAGGAGATGCACCAGATTACCAGCTCCCAGTTGTAGTGACAATCAAGGAAGATCTCGTGAACATGAAGCAGCTGAAAGTATATGAAAAGGTAACATGAAGCACCAATGTGAATGAAACAATTTCTTTTTAAAAGAAATATTTTATTTTATACAGGTTGTTCATAAATATAGCATTACATTTTAAAAACATTCCATCTTTATTATGAACTATTTTAAGCACATCAGACGTATAGAGTATAACGTAATTAACATCCATGCAGCCTCTACCCAGTTTTGTCAAATCTTAATATTTTGCAATATTACTTTCAGATTTTTGAAAAATAAAATATAGATTTAGTTAAAACCCCTTTAAACTTCTCCTTGATTATTTCTCTGCCCTACCCCAGAGGTAATGAATTTTGTGTTTTTCCCTTCCATAAACATTTTTATAGTTTAGCTACATATACATCCTTCAACTATGTCAATTTTTGTATTTTTAATTTATATAAATGTTATATTATCCACATCATCCTTCAGTTTTCTTCTTATTCCACTAAACTTTGTTTTCAAGATTTATCCACGATAATACATTGAGCTCTATTTGTTCATTCTGATGCCTATAAAATATTATAGTTAAAAAAACCCATAATTTATTGACCTACCCTACCAATTAACATTTATTTTATTGCCAATTTTCCTTATTACAAACAATGTTGCAATAAACATGCTTATGTGTCTCCTTGTGCAAACATGTAAGACTTTCTCTAGGAGTTAATATCTAAGAGTTAATATCTAGGAGTTAAAATGCTAGGTCCTAGTTGAAGATATTACATCTTCAACTTTATTAAATATAATAAATTTGTCTCTAAAACAGTTGTACCAATTTATACTTTCACCAGTATATCAATTGTGTACCTTTGCCCTCATTTTTGTTAACTCTTGTTATTATCCCAAAGCAGTGTACCCTGCCCTCTTTTTTGTTGATGCTTGTTATTTTCCAACTTAACACCTGTCAATCTGATGGGTATAAAATGTTTTCTTATTGTTTTAATCTTACTTACTTAGGGAGGATAAATGTTTTATATGCTTATTGGTCACTGAGTTACCTCTTCTATGAGTGACCTTTTTATATTCTTTTGTTGTTTTGAGACAGGGTCTCACTCTATTGCCCAGGCTGGAGTACAGTAGTGTGATCATAGCTCACTGTAGCCTCAAAGTCCTGGGCTCAAGCCTCAGTGTCCTGAATAGCCAGGACTATAGGCACACGCCATCACACTAAGCCAATTTATTTATTTATTTATTTTTAGAAAGAGCATCTTGCTATGTTGCTCAGGCTGGTCCTAAACTCATGGACTTCAGTAATACTCCTGCCTCAGCCTTCAAAAGTGCTGGGATTACAGGTGTAAGCCACCACGCCTGGGCCCCTTTTTATATTATATTTTTTCTATTAGATTGTCTGTTTTATATTTTGTTTTGTAGAAGTTATTTATATATCCTGAATAACAATCCTATTTAAGTCATGTTTTCCCAGTATCTTTTCCTAGACTCTGATTTGGTGTTTATGCTTTTTTAAGTACATAAAATTTTAATTTTTATTTGTGATCAAATTAAAAATTTTGTTTTTCACATTTAGATCTTTAATCTTTAAGATTAAATCTTTTAATCTTTATGGGAACAAAACTGATTTTTTTATGTTGATGTTGTATCTATTTCTGTTCATCTTAATCTTCTAAAAATATATATATTTTTAATAATATGTCTATAAAGTCACTTGGATGTTCTATATAACCATATAATCTATCATTTTTTTTCTTTCTAAACATTATAACATTTATTTATTTTTTTCTTGTCTTTGCTGACTAGTGCCCTCCATCAAAATGCTGACTAGAAGAGGTACAGAGGGTAACTTTGTCTTATTGCTTTGTATTTTCTAGCACAGAGTACATCCTAAGATACTTTTGTATTTTCTGACTAATCTTGGCCACTGCGCATTCTTTTTCAGAGCATGCAGCAGTCAAGTCACAGTGACAATTCAGATAAGAAATTTTAAAAAAACATTAAATGTGAATAAATCAGCCATTTGTGGAATAATTTCATAACTCATAAGTTGTCTTGAGGAATAATCAGAAGGATTCTAAGCAAAAATTACTATATTTTTATTCAACAGATATTTGAGCATATATGTTCACTGCTCATGACAGAAAGATAAGATGTACTTATTAATTCTACTGAAAGAAATAAACTGCAAAAAGCCAATTTCAAAACTTGTCTAACTAGGCTTACTTACATTGTTACTTTGATTATTTACTATTAGAAAGCCTTCTGAAATTTAATATACATATATATTTGATTGTTTAATTTTTACAAGGAACAAGTTAACTCACCTGGGCACAACAGATAAATACAACTGAGATAGTCAACAAGAAGGCAGATGAAACTATTACATCAACTGATCGCTGAGGACCTCGACGCTGGGTGGGGGGGAAGAAAACACTTTTAAATATATTTACTAATTAGCACCTAATTTCCATGCTTTCAATTAAGGTGTTGAACCATCACTGTTGAGTTGATCATAATTTACAATGCTGAAAATGTACCTAATTTGTCAGATGGATTTTAATTATACAGTGTTATTATTTCTTGAGGATTTGCAACACAATGAAAATGGTGTCTACATAGCATTGAATTTTTAGCATAACTTTCAAACATTTTATTTTGTCAAATACTAATTATTTATTCAACAAATGTTTCTTAAGCACCTGCTCAGAACTAGGCACTTTGTTAGGTGCTAGAAATACAGTAGAGCAGGGGTCCCCAACCTATGGTGAGTTGTATAATTATTTCATTATATATTACAATGAATATAGAAATAAATAGAAACAAAGTGCACAATAAATGTAATGCGCTTGAATCATCCTGAAACCATCCCCACTCCCCAGTCTGTAGAAAAATTGTCTTTAATGAAAACAGTCCCTGGTGCCAAAAATGCTGGGGATCCCTGCAATAGAGAACAAAAAAGACATGATCTCTCTTCTCTCTACCTTTACAGGAACTAAGGAACTAGTAGGGGAGTGAGACAGCTAGCTATAATCACAGATTTTTGTGATAAATTGTGATGAATACTATGAAGGAAAGGTATAGGGTGCTTTCAGAAAATTGTCAGGGAGACTTCACTGATTTGACGGTTAGGAGTATGGGCCTGGGAAGATCTCCCTAAAGAAGTAGTATTTATACCAAACTAAGGGGCAGAGGCAGGAGGGCACATGAGAGTGTTCTAGGCAGAAGGAAGAGCATAAAGTGGGAAGAAACATAATGCATTTAAAGGAATGAAGCAGTCTAATGTAGCTGGAATGCAGTGGATGAGGAAGGAAAGTGTTTCAAAATGAGACAAGAGAGACAGGTAGATAAGGCAGGACCTAGACCATGAAAAGCATTATAAACTCTGTTAAGATTTTGTGCTTTATCGTAAGAGTAATGGAGAAACTCCAAAAGTTTTAAGAATTATATGGTCAAACCTGCATTTTTAACAGATCTCTGATGGCAGACTGAAGAAAGTATTGAAAGGAAGAAATATGAATGCTAGAAGGCCAGTTAAGAGGCAACTGTAGTAGGTCAATGTAGAAGATGATTGATGGTTTCAATGAGGGTGGTGGAAATGGAAACAAAAAGAAGCAAATAGATTTAAGATATATTTTGCAAGCAGAATGAAGATGAAATGGTGATAAATTAGATGCCAGAGATTAATCAAGGATAATTCTTAGGTCTGGGTTTACACATTTCCCTCACTGAAGCGTACGCTTGTAAGGGTAGGGACCCTTCACCTCATCAGTAATGAATGGCATGGATGGATTCTCACTAAGCCAAGTATAAAAGATTATAATCATCCCTCCATACAACAGAAATGTCAGTGAGAAAAAAAATAATCCATGCCAATTTGTGCTATTTTCTAATGGAGTTGAATTTAACAAATTAAATTAATAAAAAACATAAATTTTTATTATAAAATATAAAGATAGATAAATAGTACAAACTTTTTTTTATTTCTTTCATTGTTATTTCAACATAAAAGACATTAAAGATCTAAGTATGTCAGAGGACAGTTTGTCTTCGGGTCAACTTTACAAAGACACTGACAGTGTTTTGAATAAACATCATTCAAAGCTGCATTATTACTCCAAACATAATGGAATTCACTGCTACTTAATGCAACAAAAAATAATCCTGAGAAAAAGTGTTTTCCTAAAACTAACTCAGATATTTTCCTTTTTCCTCTACAGTTTTTTAAGGAAAATTAGTAAAAAGATTAAAGGAAAATAATGACATTAAAAGAATGACATAGAATTGCAAGCTAAAATTTTAAAATAGTAATAGGTTACTTCAATGAAGAAACTCATTGGTTACAGATTATTTTTTTAAATTCTTTTTTAAGTAGTGGGCTCCCTCTGCTGGCTTGTGATAACCAGTCCAGGCAGAAACAAAATCCTTAATCCAGCTTTTGAGTAAGTAGAAGCTGGTGACTTCAAATCTAGAGACACATACATATTGACAAACAAGTTGGAACTATCAGAGGGAGCTGGCACATATATTAAAAGTACTTTCATCACTACTATTCTACCTTAAGATAGGAACGGAGAGATAGCCACATTTTTATATTCTGTACTTTCTTCAACCGGAAATGAGGAACCTCAGATTTTCGAGCCCTCCTTGCAGATGTTAAATGTCCAAAGAGTTTTGCAAAAAGTAATCGCTAAAAAAGATTAAGATGAGGATTAATTTTCAAGTAGATTACCAAAGAAAAACAAAAATGAACAAAATATGGATTAAGATTTTTATTTGGTTAAGTACCACAAAAACAAAACAGAAAAATAATTAGATAAAAGTGATTTAATGAAATACTAAAACATTTTGGGAATACTTGAATATTATGAAAAGGATCAATTATTTTCTATTCAGAATCTGTATTAATATTATACCCACCTGTTTATAAGTTCTTTCTGCTACACAGAGTAAAAAAAAGAAAATCCACACAAGAGACACACGAACCACAAAACTTATTATAACCATAGAAAGAACTATGACATCTTCATTGGAACCAAATGCAATCGTGTAAAGTTCTGAAGCAGAATGTGCTGTGAGCTGTTCCAAGTCTGTAGCTTGAGAGAGTCGGAAAACAAACGGAGTTAAACCCAGGATTAGAGAGATTGCATTTCCAAAAATCTGGTATCCTATTCCTGGTATATGGCTGTTTACCTTGAGGGAGCCAGGGGAGACAGGAAAAAAGAAAACCAAATTTATAAATAAATGTTATTTATAGTAAAATTAATTCCTATTAAGCATTATTTTATTTATATAATAATATGAAATCATTAAATTATTAGTTTTAATACATGAATAATGAAATCTGAATTTCATTCAAGTTTGAGAGCCTACTACACATAAAATGTCATTAATTCTTCAGTTTTCAAAAACAATTCATTATCAGCTCTAATTCAGTAAAAGATGACAAAAGGACCAACTATCTCAGTCTTATCCAGATTTAGAAAAAAAAAATTATCTCTATTTCAAAAATCAGAAATATTCACAAATACTGTAATATTAAAGAGAATAAGATCTCATATCCACTGAAGTTCAATTCATTAAAAAAAACCCTAGAATTATATTTATTTGATAAATTTATAGCTCGTGTTTTCCTTTTAAGAGTCTAATATACAAATAAATGTCTCCTTAAATTCTAAAACCATTTTAGAGGAGAGGTAAAAGAAGGGGGAAGAAATTAAATAGGGGGGAAAAAAGGTAAAAGAACTATAAAAATAGAATTAGAAATGAAATAACGGGAAAATATATGAGTTTCCAACATGCTAGCCTGGTAGAACTAAAAGGGATATTGAATATCATGTAGCTAACTTTTTATATTATACATTAGATAAATGAGACTATTCTAAGTTAAGTGATCTGCTAATTCACAGATAGTTAAGTTATAGCGTACCAACTAGATGCAAGTCTCTGGAGAATCCCTAGTTAGCTGCTTTTAATTGTGCATGCTGAGATACGTAATAGGAAGTATTATTAATTCTAGACTCAGTTATTTTAATTTCTGTCTTACATAAAGTATAGACAAGAGTTTTAGCATAATAATGCTTGTATAGACAAGAGTTTTAGCATAATAATGTACCAAAAAAATTTAGAGTTACATATTAGATCATGCGTAATTGTCCAGAGAAATCAGTAAATTTTATAAAGTAGTAATTGATAAAATAACAAAAAATTAAAACCATAGTATTTGTACTATACTTCTTCAAACTACTCACGATTTTTACCATTATTTGCATTACTTCTATATACTTAAGCATTAATGCAGACAAGCATTAATATGAATACAAATGTACTAGTTTTTTTTTTCATGTTTTAGATACTAATATATAAATGAACCAGTAAGGATGATACAGAAAACTAAATCTTCATCAACACCTATATACATCTAGCAGCTCCTCAGTTTTATCCACTGAAAGCAAAAGAAAGGATAACATAAAAGAGGGAAATTTTAGATTGTATCATCTATTATTGGCCAGAGGAATGAAAACATTAGAAGATGAGAGTGGTTTAGGGACAAATCACTGTTTAAATCTGATGAAACCAAATACAAATAACCATTTTTCAAGATGAAAAAATGAAAATGAGGTGAGTAGGTTATTAATATAACATTGCAGTAATTATTTTATATTGGTAATCATTAAGTCTTACCATTTAACTAAAAGAATAAAATTTAAAAACTCACTCTGTTCATTATCATTCCACTGATTTCAAGTACAGACATGTCTGCTTTCTTACAGTCATTGCCTTCCCATACTATAGCACTTATTTTTTCTAATCCCGGGTGGGAACTATGGAGCCAGGGCAAATGAGTCTATAAAAAATAAATGCAAATTGGTGAATATACTTATCACATTTCATAAATAAAACATGTATATATGAAACTATATATGTCTCTATATACACATACAATTTTACACTAAAAGTAAAAATTGCTGAATACATTTATCATATTTTATAAATGGAACATGCATATCGGTACATAGCTGTATCTATATACACAATTTTAATGATACTAAAATTCTATCTTAAAATTAGTATATACACTGAACAGATGTCACAAGAAATTACACATTGTAAAAATGTATAAGAACTTTCTATAACAGATATTAGACAACCTATTCATACACAAGACACATTTTAGTATATTTAATATATTAATTAAAAAATACACTAAAATGTGTCAGCAAAAGTAGTTACTTGTCAGTCTACATAGCTACCAGTATACTAATGTCAAAATGAGTATCAGATTGTTCATATGATCATTGTCCAACTTATGATCATTCAATTAAAAAGACTGATAGCTGAGCTTTGAAGCTCTTCGAAAGACTACCTAGTGATGCAACCTCATCCCGAAAAAGACTCTTCCTTATATACTTACCTTTAATATCTGATTTAGTTATTTTTCTGATATTTTAATCAAAGATTTCCCCAAAGGATCAATTTAACTTTTCTTCCAGACAGAGCAAATATTGCAAAGCACAAGCACATAGAATAGAAGTATTCTCCAAAGTAGAATAAAAGTATCTCTCAATGTTTCAAGGAATAAAAAAAAAAAAAAAATGAACATTTTAGTATGAAGGATCAGATGCTTAAGCTTGTTAGGGATTTTTGGTTTGTTTTCTATTTATAATTAAAAGAATAAAACTTAAAAATAGAATAGCTGGGTTAAAGATATCAACAAAATTAACGAAATACTAACTTTTATATAACCAGACTTTGAGAGGAGAAGTAACAGTAAAAGATTAGAACCAGATTGGGGACAATTTGTTTGTTTATATTACAGTATTTCTAAATTATAATTTTTTGGTTCTTTTTTTTTTGGAGACAGAGTCCCCCTCTGTCACCCAAGCTAGAGTGTGGTGGAGTCATAGTTCACTACAATCTCAAACTTCTGGGTTCAGCAATCCTCTTGCCTCAGCCTCCCAAGTAGCAGCTGGGACTACAGGTGTGACCCACCACATTTGGCTAATTTTTTTACTTTTTGTAGAGACAGGGTCTTGCTCTTGCTCAGGCTGGCCTTGAACTCCTGACCTCAGGCAATCCTCCTGCCTTGGCCTCCCAAAGTGTTAGGATTACAAGTGTGAGCCACTGGGCCTGGCCTCTAACTTAATCAATAGGATCTCTGACATTCTAGCACTCAAATTTTATAACATGTTTCATTAAAATAACTTCTAACAATAAACAGAAGAATCTACTCTAGTTATTTATGCTCTGGAAGATAAAAATGTGACTAAAATATGGTAAAGAAATGTTTCTGTAAACTTAAGGAATATAACACTTTCCTCTAGGGAGAGTAAAGTTGCACTGATTCATCTGAAGTTTAATAATAATAATTCAATAATATGTAAGAAAACAGAGTTGAGAAATTTTTATTTTTTCCAAAGACACAGGATTTTAATATACATTAACTTTTATACCATGTATTTCACTATTTGAGGTACTTAAGAGCTCTGAGATACTAGTTATTAACTGCCAACTTAATTCTTCAAATGTTGTTTCCTAATTTATTCCCAAACAAAATATTCTATTTTAGGATAGAAATAATTTGCACCAAAATATATATCAAACTTTCTCTGGAAATTTAATAATTGTGAAATATAACAGAACGAAAAAGCCAGAAACAAGAAGTATGGGAAGATGAATGGAAAAAATGTTATACGCCTGAGAGGCAACAGATTTCTCTCTCTCTTTCTTTTTTTTTGTTTTGAGACAGAGTCTCACTCTGTTGCCCCGGCTAGAGTGCCGTGGCGTCAGCCTAGCTCACAGCAACCTCAGACTCCTAGGCTGAAGCGATCCTTCTGCCTCAGCCTCCCGAGTAGCTGGGACTACAGGCATGTGCCACCATGCCCAGCTAATTTTTTCTATATATATTTAGTTGGCCAATTAATTTCTTTCTATTATTAGTAGAGACGGGGTCTCGCTCTTGCTCAGGCTGGTTTCGAACTCCTGACCT
>CAUYRT010097786.1:0-63892 GCA_963574885.1 Lepilemur ruficaudatus
TAGCTGCTCCCCATCACTCCTTACCCCCCTGACCCCAGTCCATGGAAAAATTACCTCTCATGAAACCAGCCCCTGGTGCCAAAAAGGTTGGGAACCGCTGCCCTAAGGTACCCCTTCTATCCTCAGAGAAACTCCCTCTGGCTGTTGTGCCACCCTTTCTTCCCTTTCACCTAACTCAAAGCATCAGGCTCCAACCATTCCCCTCTGGGACAAAGCTGCTTCATTTTTCTTATAGAAGTGTCTGCTTCCCATCAGGTGGTGACGGTGGTGGTAGCCATGTGGTACGAAAAGCTCAGACTTCTTAGAAACACAAGAGTTTGGGGGAGTGAGAGCTGTGGAAAGGCTTGCTTCTTTCTCCCTTGATGAAGCGACAGGAGCAAAATAAAGCAAAACCAAACTAACACAAGCCGCTAGTTAGGTTTTTCTCTTATCTCCCATTTCTTGGGAAGAATATCTTATTGTGGTTTCCAAGTTCTGGCAATATCCAGAAATGCATTATATGCCAAAGAAAATGCCACAGAAACCCTCAGAAAACTGCCAGTCTTGTTGGAGCAAGGGGGCTCACACAACAGGCAGACTCTTTTACCAAGTGTTTTAGGGGAAGGAGCTATTAGACCCATGAGTAAGGCATGGTCCTGATTCTCAAAGAACTTATAACAAGACTTGCACCCAAGACGGTCAAAAGGCAGTACAGTTCAGTGGGTGTGTGATTGAATGAAGATAAACAGCTATGTCTGCCTTGAACTTGTAGGAAAGCTATTCTGAAAATCACCCCAGAAGGGAAATGCAATTCCTACAGCTGTTCTCAAATTGCCACTTTGCCCAGATGACCTCTTTATCATCTGGAGACAATGCCTGAGAGAATCTGAGTGTGCATTTTTCACTGAGTAATGTTACAGGTGTTCCCACAGTCGGAGAGGACAGACCAGCAACTGACAAAGGGGAAAGCATGGCTTGGCTTGGCTTTGTCTATTAAATATATGCTTTGGAGTTGGTGGGGGTTGGTGGTGAGATGTTGGTTAAAGGATACAAAATTTCAGTTATTAATAGATAGGAGGAATAAATTCAAGAGATCTGTTGTACAGCATGGTGATTATACTTAATGACAATGTATTATATTCTTGAAAATTGCTAAGAGTAGATTTTAAGTGTTACTACCACAAACCAGTATACCAGTATATGAAGTAATACGTATGTTAATGAGCTCAATTTAGCCATTCCACAATGTATATATATTTCGTAACAACATGCTGTACATGATAAACATATATAATTTTTATCTGTCAATTTAAAAATTAACCAATTTTATAAGAGAGAGAGAAAATAAGCGATTTCATTTTATCCCAGCAAGTCCTCTGAGGTGCATACTAGCCATAAGGTGAAAAAAACTTAGGAGCCCTGCAAAGAGAAAGACATCTTGTCTGTTTTTTGGGGGGGTTGAGGTTTTTTTTTGAGACAAGCTCTACCTCTGTTGCCTGGGCTAGCATGCAGTTGTGTGATCTTAGCTCATTACAACCTCCAACATCTGGGCCCAAGTGATCCTCCTGCCTCAGCCTCCTGAGTAGCAGGACTATAGACATGCATGACCACTCTCAGGAAATTGTTTTATTTTTTGTAGAGGCAGGGTTTTGGTATGTTGCCCAGGCTTGTCTCGAGTGATCCTCCTGCCTCAGCCTCCCAATGTGCTAGAATTACAGGTGTGAGCCACTGCACCTGGCTTTGTCCCTTTTGAGAGGTATTATTAAGATATAAAGCTCCCCTACTTATTAGCTATGTGATCTTGGCAAATTAATTAATATTGCTATATCTCTGCTGTAAAAAAAAGTATAGAATGATTCTTCCCTCACAAGATTGCTTGACAATTAAATTATTAATAGTTAATACATGTAAATGCACTTAGAATATTGGCTAGCACACAGTAATTGCTTGATAAATGCCAACTGTTATTATTCTGGTCTTTTACTCTTCAAGGATATCTCTAAAGAATAAACAAGCTGTGATAGGGTTTCAGGCCAGTCTCTAAAAAATGGAACACTAATGGAATAGATGAGGTTCCCCTTAAAAGCTTAAAGGAGGTAATTCTAAGATGTGATGAGAATAGTGTTGTCTTACATGGTAAGTATGAGCCATTACGAATTCACTATCGAGGAGGTTGCATAAGCCAAAAATGTAAATAGACTCAAGGAGAGCTGAAATAAAACTTTATGAGTCGTAGGACTTAAAGTTAGGACCTGCCAAACTTCTGAGGGCAAAGGAAGCAACTGCCACTTCTGTAGCACCCCCTTGGTGCCACTGTCACAGAGAGCAGGCTGAATCTTTAGGAGAAATCTCTTCAGGTAGAGCTTGAAGAAGTGGGTGGTTTGATGGCTGAAGTTTTTCAGAGCTCAAAGCTGGAGGCTGTTACACCTCTCTATTGCAGTTTAAACTCCACATACGCCTGCCCAGAGAGGGTACTTACTAAGTTTTCATTGAGTAAAAGAGATTTCCAAACTCTCGGACCTATCTTGGCACCAAGGCAGTGAGAGAAGCCTTTTTTCAGGAGTTTGGGTGGTGTCGGCAATATTTTTGATGATCTACCCACAGCCATACTAATTCTTCCTTGCTGATGGAGCCCTGAGTTTGTTTGGGTATCAGGGCAAGTATATACAGGATTTGCATCGTGATTGGTCTAAACAGTTATGTTCATTCCAGTCCCCTTTCAGTGACTGGTTTAGTTGTAGTCACATGACTCAGTTCTGGCCAAGGTGATAGGAAGAATTCAGCTGAGAAGCCTTTGGAAAAGATTTTCTCTCAGATTTAAAAAAATAAAAGCATGTAAGGAGAAGTTGTTTTATTCCTCCCTACTTTAAACACCATCATGTGAAGATGTGATTCATGGTGCTACTGCAGCTTTTTTGTAACCAACAGGGAAGCTGAAGAGAAGTTCAGCTGGAGTCCTGATATGGTGAGCTACTGAAACAACTTACTTTAGGACGGTCTACTTCCAGACTTTGTATGTGAGATTACTAATTAACCCCTATTGTTTAAGCCACCTTTAGTTGGGTATTTGTCACTTCTAGCCAAAAGCATCCTGACTGATGCAATTACTGTGCATGTTCTGTTCACCATCATCACCTAGTGCAGTACTTGGCATATGGCTAGGAGTGCAATAATTGTTTGTTAAATTAGTGAATGACCACATTGGTCAATCTTATGCTGAGTCTACTCTGGAATGTGGCCTGATTCTGGTAGAGACATTTCAAATAGGTCCCAGGAGGCTATTTGAGGCCTTGCCTGGGTAACCTGCCTGAAATCCCAGCACTTGTCCATTGGGTCTTTTCTTGCTCGTCCCATTCTTTCAGGGTTGGAGTTATTCTCCCAGCCAACAGGTGCCTCCTAGTTCTCCCTGAGACCAACCTCTGCCCAGATCATGAAAGGATGCCCTACTTTCATATATTCTCTTGCTGAGTTCCTTCTGGAGAGGAACTATGTGTTATCCTCTGTTGAGCTGCCCAGATGTGTTGCCAGGTTTTGTCTATTCCCATACCTCTGAGACTATATTTCACCTGTCTGTCTGGAGCACATGCCCCCACTGCCACTCATCTATATTTTGTACAGGACTCCAAGCGTTTGCTGCCCTGGCAGGTGTAACTTGTTCACCCATCTCCATTCCTGGTCTGATTGAGTCTATCACAGACTTCCTGAGCTCTGGAAGGAAGGCTTTCCCCCTGATATACTCAGAAGCCATTTCTGTATTATTGTTATTATCTAACAGTTCGGTCAGATACTAATGAACAATGACAACAATTGCTTCTTCTGCAGGCTAAGAAGCCTCACCTGTAATTGTAAAATGTCAAGCAGAAGCCGAGCTATAAGAGGAACAGGAAAACTCTGCTCATTGTTCACATTTAAGATTAAAGAAAGAGTCCAAGGCTTTCTGAAACTTCTGCACAAGGGCATTTCAGCCTCACTATTTGTAAAATCAAAGAAAGAAAAATAACTTTCAATTTTAATAAAATTCCTGAGAATTAGGAATGGTGGAATTTTTAAGTAAACTATAAAATTACATTACCAGCCCAAAATGAAACCTACCCAAACACCATTGCTAGTAGAATGGGCATTCAACTGTGGTATATTTGTACAACAGAACACTGTATCAATGAGAATGAATAATCTACAACCATGTGGATGAATTTTAAAACATAATGCAGAGTTAAAAATCACACATATGATTCCATTTGTTTAAAGTTCAAAAACAGGAAAACTTAATATATGGTACTAAAAGTCAGGGTGGTCATTATCCGTGGGAGGGCGGGCTGTGACCAGAAGGGAACGTGAGATGGGCTTTTGAGATTCTGGCCATGCTCTACTTTTTGATCTGGAAGATGTGCTCAGTTTGCAAAAATCCAATGAGCTGTACACATATGATATGAGTGCTTTTCTGTAAATGGGTTATATTTCAATAAAAAGTTTAAAAATAATTACATGGCCATGGAAACAAGCCCTTGATTAGAAAACAAGCAAAAATTCACAGAATCCTGGTGCCAAAAATGAGGTCCCTCATTTCACAGAGGGGACAACTAAGTGGTCAGGAAGTCCAGTGAGTCACACAAACACATCAATGAGCCAACGGTGAAGCCAGGAGTGGCACCCGTGTCCAACGTTAGCCCAGGGCTCTTTCATTGAGTGAGCATAAGGGAACTTAGATTATGCCAAAAATTTAGTGATATGTTTCCTTCTGAACATCTCTCATCCAAGTACTAACCAGGCCCGACCCTGCTTAGCTTCTGAGATCAGAGGAAATCGCGCACATTCCGGGTGGCATGGCCATAGACTCCTTCTAAATATTTTCATTCCTTTTTGTTGGATTTACTTGGGATATAGGGTTCGGGGAAAATGTTTAGGCACAGTTACTACTAACAGATATTTTTGTTGCTTAATGAGTATATGAAGAACAGCACAGATAAACAGGGCCAGCATTGCACAGGGCCCCCTGCTCAGAAGAGCCCCAGGCTTGGTTTAATGCTCTGCTATCGTTATCTTGAAATTCTTACTAATTTTAAAACGATAGGCCCATAATTTTCATTTTGAAGTAAATCCCATAGATTGTGTAACCAGTATTGCAAATAGATGTTACTTTGTGGTATACAGGTCAAGTATTTGTAATCAAATCTGTTTTAAATGATAGAGAAGAATTTTTTATTTAAAGGTTAATTCTATAAATGGCAACAAATCAGTTTCATAAAAGGATAGTCTCCTAATTTATTTATTTTGCCGCTAAATTTCAGCATCACCAGTTGACTTAAAACAAGAGACCAAATGGAAAGTGAAATAATAAATAAGAATTCTGGAATAGTAGAATTTAAGAGCTGAAAGGGGATCTTAAAGGGAATCTCATCAATCCCTCTTATTTTGCAGATGCAGAAAATGAGGTCTAAAGCAGCGGTGATTTGCAGAAGAACTGAGTCAACCCTGTAGGTGAAAGCCAACGATACTTGATTAACATAGTACAGTATTTGAAGACTCAGTGATATTTGGAAATTTCTGACCAGATTTCTGGAGCACTTCTTTTTGTCATCCCAGAAAAAGCCTCCTAGCCAGGCCAAAACATTAAACTTTGCTTTATGCAGAATCATTTGCTGGAAAGAAAGCACATAGGGAAATTGATTACATTTGGTGTAAAATAATTACCTTAATGTAGCATCTGCCATATACAGTGTTCACTTGGAAACAGAAACGGCTGTCAAAATGTCTCTGCCTCAAACACAGTTTGTTAGCATCAATTTGACCCAACCCAGTAACTGCCACATGCAGATACCAGCATCAGACAAAGGCCCTGGTATGTGTCTGGGGCACGGGGCTTGCATCTCAACCCACCTTTGTTTGTCTTAGGGGACTAAGTCATGGCTGTGCTCTGCTTTAGATCAATGACATTTCTGCAGCCAGAGAAAACATGAATGAATTAAAGCTTTCAAGTAGCTAGTATGGGTCAGGAGTTCTGCTGGGTGACAGAGATGTAAGAACACATCCCTATTCTCAGGGTGTCCACAGCCTGGCTGGGGAGACAGACACAGTTGCAATTCAAGGCAGCGAGTGGCATAAAACAGATATGCAAAGGGTAGTAGGATAATGGGGCTGCATGCTGGAGCCTGGCAGGAGAGTGGGGAGCAGAGAGCTTCATGCAGGAAGTGAGTCTTAAAGAATGAATAGATGTTAATCTAATGAAGGGCCCAGGAGAGGGATGACATGCAGGTGGGGTAAAGAACTCCACGGAAGAGTGCGAACAAAGCCAGCAAAGGGTTTTGAACAAGAGGTGATTGGTGTTTCAAAAAGATTACTGTGGACAGGGGGTGGTGGTGGGCAAGGTGACAGCAGTGGCCCAGGTAAGCAAAGATGAGACTCTGAGCTATAACATCCCTCACCTCTTCTCAGAGAAGGAGTCTGGAAATAGTGAGGAGGTAAAGTCATTAGGACTTAGTCATCTCTGGTGTGGAGGCTGAGAGAAAAGACCAACAGGTTCTGTTTGTAGCCAAGGTGACATGGGTACAGTGGAGCCATCAGCTGTCACAGGCATTGAAGGAGGAGGATTAGATTTAAGGGGAAGGAAGAGGGATTCTTGGGGACACTGAGTTTGAAGTGCCTATTAAACTTTCACATGGATAACTTTCACCAATTCAAGTAGAAGCACTGAACCTTTTCTTAGTTGCTGAATGTGTGTTTGTGATAATTGAATAAATGAGTTCAAAGCTCATGAGTATATATAGTATGCAATATGACACATCTTTGTGTCAAGGGAACATGCATATAATTAGGTATTCGTTTTTAAGCCAAATCTAAAGAGAAGACAGTAGGGAAGTTAGAATACTACAATTTTACTGCTAGAAGTGTCCATGATAATCATGTTCTACGCAAAGCAATTTGAGCTCAGGAAGACTAAGTTACTTTTGTAAGAGACCAAGTCTGTTTCAAGGCCGGTTCTCTCATAGTTGCTATCTCATAGTTGCTATGAAAACCAAGTGCGTTTCAAGGGCCAGTTCTCTCATAGTTACTAAATAGACTTCTGTCTTGGGATGATATAAAAAAAAAAATGCTTGCTTGTGCTGACTGCCTATTTCGGCTTCTGTACAAACTGCTTGCTTGCTAAGAGCAATATAACTAACCAACCACGACCGGGCTTAGGTGCGTGATCAGGGAAAGCAAACCAATCGCTGTACTAGGTGAATACATAATCAACGCGTGGACAGCTCGTTGCCACCTGAACTGCCCCTATAAAGCCTCGCCTCCCGCACCGCCGGGGGTCCCTCTGCCCAGAAAAGAAGCCACTGCGTGTTGGTGCTCTGGGGTACGGACTCTGGCTCGAGCCAGCTGGCAATAAACTCCTCTTGTTGATTACAGCCTCAGTGACTCTGTCTCTCTGTTCGGTGGTACTGCGACTCCCGATCTAACACTTTCCCAAGGTCTCCAGCCATTAAATGGAAGAGCTGGGACTCTAGTCTGGTGCTCTATCCTCCCACCCCTTGCTGTTGCATCAAGGTGTGGAAGAAAGCTGCAATCCACAGTCTAAAGTGTGCAAGGTGTGTTTCCCACCCCAACCGCCCATTTCAAGGAGAGCTTTGAAAACTTTCTTCCAGTCTCCACTTTTGCCTGCCACCTAATCACAGCTTTATTTCTTCCCTTAACCTCAGGTCTCAGCTTTGACCCCGGCTTCTCCCCTACTTGCCTTAAAGTTTCTTTGAGGAGCACCTTTGAGGAAGTCTTCAGGAGAGGTGGTTAATTCCATGGTTTCTGGTGAGGTGGGAGGCCTGCTAAGCACCATGATTTATGGCAGTCTATTTGCCTTCATCTGCTCTTGGGATGAGCTGGGTCTTGAACCGTTAGAGGCACAGAGAAAGGCAAAGCAAGAACATATTGGATCTGCTTTGCCTTCCAAAGCACTTTTCAGAAAGAGAAACGTTATGATCAGAATCCAAGTCAAGTGGGTGTCTAATATCTACTAGGAGGGCTTTTGAAGCAACTTTAAGGAATAGTTTTTTAATAATTCTGCTCTTGAGCCTTTCAAGTCACACTCCACACTAAATGCCAAGAAGGAAAGTTATTAGATGTCATTGCATATTTGATCATTATTAGAGCCAAGGCTTCATTTTACATCAAATTGATCATATTAGGGGCCTTTTATGCCAGCCATTTGTACGGTAGGGTTGTGCAAAAATTGTAGAAATCAGCACAGAAAATTTCTTTCTACAACAATTATAGATTTGTAGTAGAGCATTTACATGGTGGGACAACTTTCTCTGCCCCTGGACCTTCATTATCTTACTCCATCCTTTCTTCTAATGAGGAGGGGAACTTCACGCATAATGTCGAATCAAAGTTACACTTTGAGAAGTCATCGATATTGGCAAGAGGGTGCTGAGTCTGCCTTGTTGCTGCACCACTCTGAAGGATGGAAAGCCTTAGGCAATGGGATTCGCCAGCATGGTGACCACAGTGACTGGACTAGGTACCCTGGGCTGGGAGCGGTGGAAAAGGAAGAAGGGAGGGAAGAGTTTCCAGACCTGTGTGAGCAGAACTTGGTACAAAAGGGGAACTGTTAAAATGTTTGTGCCACCCTCAGCACTCGGAGAGTGATCCCGGTTTGTCTCCAATGAGACTGGGCACTCTCTGGTGAAGGGCTGTGCTTGTGCCTCCCATGCAATGCAGCAGGGCTCTATTCGCTTTTATATGTCGGTAAGGGCCGTGCGGTATGGATGTTGAGTCCTTGGTCAGGAATGCATAACAATAGTGAGAATTATACCCCATCCTTTATTGTCCATCTACTCTGTGCTGAATACTGTCCCAGGTATGTAGCTTGATCAAAATCTCAAAGCCAGGACAGTGGTGAACAGACCAGAACCCAGGTCCCAGGGCTGCTATTTCAGAACCCTTTCCACTCTACCATATTGCCCAGTGTCTGTAGTCAAGTATGGGGGTATACACGAGGATAGGAAAGTTGTCAAGGCCCCAAAGAATGAATCTGAGATGGTAGAATTTCAGGCATAGGATAAGAATGGGACTTTGTCTAGCTTTCTGCAAATAGTGCCAGATAGAAGAGGCTGCCACGCCCAGGTTAAGGATGTGTTGTTGGGAAGGTTTAAGACAAGAAATGGTAAAGAAGCTGGCACAATGCCTGGCACCGAGTGGTGATTAATAAATAAGATATATGAGCTCTTGAGGGCCTCACACTACATATTTCAAGCACTCCTTCCCTGCTGCTCTGCCTCCTGAGAGCCATTAAACACAGTACTTACTGACGTGTGGTAGACTTCAGAGGGCCCAACTTCTTTGGGAATCCCAGGGTTGCTCTGGCTTTGGAGGTCTCCCCATGGAGGGTGGATTTGTAGCTAGTTCTGCCGGACCCAAAGGGTGCACAGGTAGGTCTTAGACAATGTTGCTCAACCCTAAGGTTCTAATTTTCCCTAGTGATGTTTCTACCTGGGGTGTGAGTCAGAAAGCTTACTTCCAGATGCTACTTTTCAGTCCCAGATCACAGATGGAGCAGAGTTTTTCTGGCCCTGACATTGTGCAGAGACCTGTTCTGGTTGGCTGCCTACCTTTCTCACTCTGCTTCCTGCTTAGGCATGAAGCCCTCAGCCCTTAGCAAGTATCTAAGACTCATATCTGGAGAGCTTCATAGCTTCATCTTCCACCTACTGTCTCCTTCTCTGCTTCTGGATTTTGGGAATTTTCCTTTCTTGTTTTCATGTGTATTAAAGAAAAACTCTTCCAAGCTTTGAGCATTCAGGTGGTCTGCCAAATGATTTCAGGCTCACTGGAAGTTCAGGCAACTAATTCTGGACTTATTTGAAACCAGACTTCCCAATATCATAGACAAGGAAAGAAAGAATTTACATTCTGCTTCATGAGCCAACCAGAGACCCAAACTCAGAATCTTACCTTGTTGGTGCACATCCTTCTTTTCACCACAACCAAGGAATTTCTGCGGAACTCACACCCGAGTGAGGCAACGTGGCTCCCCCTTGCCAGGGAAGCAATTAATTCCACTTGGTTTCAGACAATATTTGGTGGTCTTTGTTTCTTACTGTCCAATACATATTTATTTTTAATTTTAAGATATATATATGAACATATATATGTATGCACATATATTTCAGACTTTTTGTTTATTTGGAGCTCAATTTAGGATGGGAGTAGGTTTATACATCTGCTAAGTCTGCTGCCTTGTCCAGAAGTCTGGGCGACTTCTGCAGCATTTACAATATTGGCTCACATTGCAGTAACACTACAAAGGTCCTCAAGGTCAGGGGAGTCTGGAAAAAAGTAAACAGAGCAGGAGGGAGTGCCAGAAGTGTTTTCCCCGTGATGTAGAGAGGCTCTCAGCTGCCCAGGCCAAGGGCACAGCTTTGCTTTTCAACCCAAAGTCACAGAGGCATAAGGGCCACTTTCTGTGTAGTCAGGAATCTGGGTTCTCACCATCAGCAGCCATATGGGTTTGGGAACATTCGTCAGCTAGAGAACTCGCTGATCTGGAAAAAGAAACTTTTCATAGGATAGCCCAAAATATTTTTTTAAAACTTATGGAAAACCGCTAGTGACTTTCTCCATGTGCCAAATGCTGACATGCGGTTTTGTTTAAAGATATTCCAGGTGGAAAAGTTGTGGAATGTTTCAAGGAACTTTTCAGAGGATGAGTGTAGGCTATTCCAGGGGTCACTTGAAAGAAAAGTCACCCTCAGCATTAACTACCAACTCAGAGGTGAGTTAAAGCCAGTATATTGGTGCACAACCATCTGTTCCAACTGAGGGCTCAACACTTGCTTCCTGGGTCATCTTGACCCCTCCATGTCTTGGTTTCCACCTCTGTTGAATGAAGATAAAAATTGTACCAACCTACGGAGCAGGGTGGGGATTAGGGTGATTTGCTGCAGGAAAAGGATTTGGAAGAGTACTGACACATAGAAGGCGTCACATAAACTTAGCTATGATTATCATATAAAGCAGGATATTAAAATTTCAAAGGTTTGTTTATCTGAGACCTCTGAGCTGAAAATAGTAGAGATTAAGCACTTTTGATTCCAATGTGCGTCACTAAACCAGCTAGAACATCATCTATGTAGACCAACCATGCTGCAAAGCAGGTGGCCAGAGCCTGGTTCTGCTAGGGTCAGGGAGGTTGAAGATTAAGTGAGGGAGAGGAAGTATTAATATTTCGTTAGAGACAGTTGTCGGAGGACTGTGGAGTTACCACTTTCTAGGGAACAGAAGGTCTTTCTCTATCACTTTTTAAAACCAAGTGAGGAGAATGTGTCAAGCGACTACCCAGAGAGTTTAGCCTGCATCTTCTGGAATTTAGGGATGTGAGGAAAGGTACCTGACACACGTCTGGAAGAATCTATAGGTGAGAGGCTGTAAAGAGATCAGAACAGAAAAGGAGAGAGAGACGCATAAGGAGGGAGGGGAAGGCAGAGATGTGGAACCTTTGGAAGGGATCTTGCTGTGCTTGGTCTCAGAAAGGACACTTCCCAAGAGAGCAAGAGAGCACCCTTCCTGGGGTGAGGTGGCCTGGGCAGAACGAAGCTGGAGTACCACTGCATGTGGAAACTGAGGGTAGATGGGGAGCCCTAATGGCCAGCTGGGAGGGGCCCCATCACGCCGGGGAATTGAAGTTGAAGCTGCCCCATTCCTGTGTGTGTATGTGTGCATGTGTGTTGGAAGTATCTCCAGGGAATTTAAAATTCAGGGAAAGAAGACACAGTATTTAGATGTCCCTCCTGCCAGTGGGCCTCAGCACCAGACTACACTTGTACTAATCAAGAAACATCTTCCTGCCCCCCTTCTAGCTCCATCTCACTCCCTGGGGGAGCCCACAGCACAACTGTGGGTGGTGTAGGAAGAGTAGCTGTGGGGAAACAACGACAAAGTCACCCTACCCTGATTCCCTTCCACACTGCAGGATTTCAAAGCTGTGTTAGACCAAATGGAGAAGTTTGAAATTAGGTGAGAGTTTAAAGTCAACAAAATGGGTTTGCAGAGGCAGTTGTGAAAGAAATTAATTTTCAGTCTTTGCACCTTACCAAGTTCAATGATCCTATGTCCATTTTCCTACAAACAGAGCCTGATATAGCTATTCAGGTGCCCAGAATTTATTGAGAGAGTGCTCTCAGGAGAAACCTTGGGAAGGGAGTGAATCAGGATAGGGCAGGGGAGGAGGCCAAAGATGTGGTCTCAGGTAAAGTCTGATGTACACGGACTGTGAAGCATACACAACACCGCAAAGATGTCCCACCTTGAGAAAAAGGGGCTAGCCTTAGCTCCTGTCAGCCATGAGCAGTTCTGCAGAGAGAGGGCAAGCTTTGACCTATTAACAGCCAGCACTCAAAGGAACTGAGAGATGCGTGCTCCAGCCCAGTAAAAGGGACCTGGATGGGCACCAACAGTGGCTACCACAAAACTTTTTTCAAAGCCTATTCCATAGCCTTATCTTTTCGAGAACTTGAGCAATCCCCTTAAAGTGTTCTTAAGAGCAGTCGATAGCCACAGTAGATTCTTAGTCTTGGAAAATGTTCTGTCTAATGAGCAAGTTCCCCCTGCCCAATGTGTGCTGCCGCACTGGGCATGATGTATGATAGCACCTTTCTTTTTGGAATTCAGTGTTTCATCACAATAATCATAGTCCAACACAGCACACGCTTAAGTTTTCCTCTTCCCTAGAATAAGGGACTTTGTAAATTAAAATCTCGTGCACTTCTGACATTTTTGGGGTCCAACTCAAGAGCTCAAATGGAAGCTGCCTACATACTATATATGTAATTACTCAAAAGGTATAAATCAAGCTAAAAAACTGTTAAATAAAATAAGTTGTATCCTGCTATATTAACATACATGCCTTTGTAACAACCTGGAAGGCTAGGTTTGAGTTGTTAATTTTCAGATTCCTTGAAGGTCCATGCTGGAATAAGGTGGCGGTGGAGAAGGACGCCCAACCTGTGGATCACCAATCCTACACCTCCCTTCCCCAGTCCATTTTGTTCTATGAGGGTCCTTGTGCACAAGTGTGTTAGTCTGCCTGGGCTGCCACAACAAAATGCCATCGGCTGAGTGGCTTATACAAAGAAATTTATTTTCTCACATATAAATGATTATTGTCCCTTTAAGCCACTAAGTTTTGAGGTGGTTTTTTTCATGTAGCATTAGATAACTAATGATGCAGAGGAATACAACAGAAGGATCATCCCAGAACCCTCTAATATGTGGGGCTCAGAACAGAGGCTTCTTTAGCTTGGATCTAAGGGAAGAACTGATTAAAGGATATCAATTTTGTTTGTTTAGGTACTTGGGGATTTCCTAGGGAAGGGTGGGCTTATTCATACAAAAGACGAACTTGGAGGACTGATCAGGGTGTTTGAGATCAGAAAATTTTCTTACAAAAGCTGTAACCAAAGAGCCCTTTATCTGGAGTACACAAATAAACCAAAATGTAATGAGACTATTTATTTGCTTGATCGTATAAACACACCAAAATGAACACATTTTGGAACAGTCACAGTGGAAGGCAATTTACTTGAGCCATGATGCTGTCTGTCTGTTTTCAAAAATGCCTGTGAAACTTCGGTCTCAGAATTGCCCATGAAGCTGGATTATGAGCTCCCAGTGAAACCAGACTCATCACTCAAACTGAGACTGGGTTTGTGACCCTAGACAGTGTTTCCCAGCTTGATCACCCAACCTACTCAGCAGACTTTGCTCCGAATGGCTTAGAACTGTTTCCAACACTCATATCCCACCTCTGAGGACACATGCTGTCAGAATTATCTTTCTGAAGCACATCTCGGATCATGTGCTTCAGTAGCTCTCAGTTGCAGAGAGAATTAAGCCCCAACTTCTAAGCCTGATTTTCAAAACTTCCTGCATTATGCAAACCCCACTCAGCTCTCCAGTCTGTCATCCGCCAGCTGTCCCCCACAACACACGATGCCCTCTCTACTTACAAGTGAGAGGTACAACTTCCTGAGCCCTTATGTGCCCCACACTGTGCTAAGAGCTTCATATAATATCTTATTTTATACTTGCAGGATTTTGTAGGATACATGTTACCTCTATAGTATAGATAATAATAAAACAATGATCGTCAACACTTTTTACAGTGCTTACAATGTGCTAAGCCATTGTCTAATAGAAATGTCATGTATACCACATATGTCATTTTAGATTTTTTGTGAGCTACATTTAAAAGTAAAAAGAAAAAGGTGAAATTTATTTTAATAAAATATTTAGTCAGTGAGCATGTAATTAGTTTAGAAATTATTAATGAAAGATATGAGATTCTTTTTTTTTTCGGTACTGAGTCATTAAAAGCCACTGTATATTGAATACCAATAGCGCATCTCAATCTGGATGCTCAATTTTTATTGGAAATACTTGATCTGTGTTTAGATTTCATAAAATGTACAGTAAAAAAAGTAGATCACATACCCAAGTTGTTCCAAACATACTTAGAAGATGTCTAATACCTGATCAAGTAACCGCCCCAAATTTCCTTTTCTATTTTCATCCACATTGCCCAAAATGTTTCAATTTAAAATTTTCAATTTCATTTCCAGTCAATTAAAATTGAATTGAATTAAAAACGTAGTCTCTCAGCTACACTAGGCACATTTCAAGTCTCACTAGCCACCTGTGGCTGTGGCTGCCAGGCCGGACAGCGCAGCGCTAATCACTTTACTGCTGTGAGCTAGGTGCTATTTTCTTCACTTTACAAGTAGAGAAATGGGGGCACAGAGAGGTAGTAAGTTGCACCAGTACACACAGCTAATAAGCTGAAGCTCAGAATGCTTGATTTGCCCAAGGTGACTTCGTTAATAAAGGTTGGAGCCAGGATATGCACTCAGGATTCTTCATGTTAGCCTAAGTTTTCACCACCGTGCTGGTCTGCTCACTATTCTCTGAAAATCCTTATTGATTCTGGTCCTTTTTTTATCTGGCTGTTATCTTTGTGTGTAATGCCTTGGAAAGTCCTTCTCAAGTATAATTCATTCAGTCACTCAGACAGTCACTTTTTCAACAAATACTCTTAGCCATTTTTCAAATATCTCTCATGTAGTCTATAGTGAACAAGACAGACATAACCTCTGCCCTTACATAGATTTTAGTCTAGAACAGTGCTTCTTAAATTTTTTGATCTCAGGACCCCCATAACACTCTAAAAATTGTTGATGAGCTCAAAGAGCTTTTGATTATGTGGATTATATTATAGTTATCAATATTATTGCAGTAGACATTTAAACTAGGAAATTTTAAAAACATTTATTTATTCATTCACTTAAAGATAACATAACGAACTCATTATATGTAAACACAAAGAATGTATAGTTGAAAAGATAGCTATATTTTCCAAAACAAAAAATTAAGAAGAATGACAATGCTTTACAATTTTGCTAATATCTTTAGTGTGTGACATAATAAAAGACAGCTGGATTCGCATCTCTGCTTGTGCCTTTAATCTGTTGCAATATGTTGTTTTGGTTGAAGTATCTGAGGAAAACCTGGCTTCACCAGATATGTAATTGGAAAAGAGAGGAGTATCTTAAGAGCATCTTCAGATAACTGTGAAAATTCTTTTTTGCTACTATACCAAAACTCAACAAGTGATCATTTCTTAAAGGTTAGCTGTGACAGGAAATCTGAAATTTTATCAATTAACTTTTCTTATGTTAAAATTACATTAAAATTCATTAGTCTACCTTGCACTTTTGATGGGTTTTGTATACGCTTTTGAAACAATGTGCATTGCTCATTTGGAAAACATTAATTCATTGAGTTATACAGCTCTTTCAAATGTTGACACATTTCATTATATAATATTTAAAAATCACATTCATTAATATCAGTATTAATCAAATCAGAAAAAGTCTGCAAGTATCAGGAAGCTGTCAAACTTGTGCTGGCAGACACAATTTTTTCAAAATTCTAATTTTTATTTGAATGTTTGAATTTTACCATTGGCAACGCATACTGTGAGTTGTTTTTCTTGAAGTGACAGGCTCACTTTGTTCATTTTTGAGAAAATGTCTGCCAAATACTCAGGTCCAAATAACCATAGTTTAACTGCCTGTTGTTCTCTCAAGTAAAAATGGTGCTCTGTGAAAAAAGCATCTAACTCAACTCACAATCCAAACAATCACACAAGTGCTTCTCCTTGAGATGACCACCAAGTTCAGTGAGCAGCAGAAGGGCTTCATGTGTACTTTCCCATTCTGTTATGCAGAATGTTAAACAGAAATACATTCAAGGGTAGTAATTTAATGAAATTAATAATTTTTACTGCTTACTCAAGGACACTGTTAAGTAAAACTAGTATTTTTTTCTAGGATTGAATAAGAGAACAATACAATGACTAATTGTAAATTTGTTGCCACTGCCTTGATTTTTGCTGAGGCAACAGCAGTTTTACCCACCACTGCTTTTGTCCCATCAGAGCAAATGTCAATACCATGAAAAAGGTAAATAACATTTTAGTATTATCAGGAAAATAGTTTTGACCTTATAAATCCTGTGAAATATCTTGGGATCCCAGGTGACTGAGGACCACACTTTGAAAACCAATTATCTAGAAGGAAAGATAACTAGACAAACACATGGGCAAGCTGGTCCACTCCACAGGGTCATGGAAAGCCTCGTGGACAAAGTGATATTTAGGGTTAGACCAGAGATACATGTATCAGTGACTCCAGTGAACAAAGGGCAGAGCAGGAGAAGAGAGTATCAGGCAGATACAGCAGTGTGGGTGAAAGATGGAAAAGAGAGGCAGGATGGAGGAATTGGAGGTTCACTTGAAAGGTTAGAGGGAGAGCAGTAAGTGACGAGGCCAAAGGGATGGGGAGGGCCAGGCAGCTAACCGCCTTGCAAATACATTGAGAGCATCAAGAGTATCTGTTTACTCCTGGTAATGTTTGACCTGAATCTAATCATGAAGATGCAACTAGATAAATCCAATGTGAGGGACATTCTGCCAAACAACCTGCCTGGACTTTTAAAAATGTTAAGGTATTGAAAGACAGAAAAAAGCTGGGAAATTGTTCTAAATTAAAGAAACTGAAGAGACATGACAACTAAAAGCATTACAAAATTCTTGATTGCTGCATCTTGGATTAAAAAAAACCCACTGCCTTAGTCCTCTTTGGGGCCGTTATAACAAAGCACCTTAGAGTGGGCAATTTACAAATAATGGAAATTTTATTGCTTATAGTTCTAGAGGCTGGAAGTTCAAGATCAAGGCGCCAGCAGATTCAGTGTCTGGTGACGGCTTGCTCTCTGTTTCACTGATGGCACCTTTTGTGTTTTCACACAGCGGAATGGCAAGACATCTCCTTTACCTTTTTTACAAGGGCATTAATACCCTCATTACCCTAATACCCTAGTCACCCTCATGACTTAATCATCTCCTAAATGCTCCACTTCTTGATGCTATCACACTGGTGATTAAGTTTCACTACATGAATTTGGAGGACACATCTAGATCATAGCACCTACCACTACCAACTATAAAAGACATTATTGGGACAATTAGGGAAATTTGAATATGGATTATGTATTAGATAATATTATATCACTATTACATTTTCCAAATGTGATCATTGTATTGTGGTTATATAGAAGAATGCCTTTGTTCTAGGGAAATATATGCTGACACATTTAGGAATGAAGTATGATGTCTGTGACTAGTTTAATTCCCAAATGATTCATCAAAAACTATTTGTATGTACATACAGAAAGAGAGTAATAAGACAAATGGCAGAATGTGAACAATTGATGAAAATAGGTAAAGGGCATAAGGGTATTAAATTTACTATTCTTGCAAATTCTCAGTAGGTTTGAAAATTTTTCAAAATAAAATTTTAGAATATAAGGAATTTGGGCTTATTCCTCCTAGAATCAATGAAAGCCATGGAATAATATTAACCAAGGGAGTAACATAATCAGGATTCTTAAACAAGGGATTAAAACCTGAGTCAAACAGGAAATTTAGTGACTCATGTGATCAAATATGATGAATGATGCTGGTCTCCAGAATTCGGAATGCAGATCCCCTCAGGTCCTAACTTTTCTCTTATTCTCCTTTCTCTGTAATACTTGTCCTCATTCTTTCTAATTGCAAACAGGAGTCCTCTGCCAGGGAACATGGCCTCAGGCAAGTCTGAGTTTATTTCCTTACTGCCTCAGAACTCCACCCCCACTAATAGATTCTGTTTGAGGTTGATTAATCCCCAGAAACGCATTCTGATTGGCCCTATAGGGGGCCGCAGGTTGTCCTTTGACCAATTACTGAGGCCGTCAACGTGAGCGATGATAATTGGTTCCCTATGGTTCTAAACTTGTCCCTGTCAATCAGTTTCTCCTCTGGGAAGCAGAAGACAAGACAGGATTAGATTTCCAAGAAATTTATTGGGGAAATATCAGTATAGGATAAACTGGAAGGGAACAGGAGTAGGCAGAGAGAGCCTTCAGACTGTGATGCAGGAATGACACTTGCAAAAGAAGAGAGGAAAGGAAAGACTAAGTAGGAAGAGCCTCAGGCCATAGCACAGATCTAAGAAAGCCTTGGCTGGGCCAATGAAGAATTTCGAGGAAAATATTGCTCACTGGAAAAGTACTACGTCAGGCAGGAGTGTCCTATTTCTAGACCCTCACCATGCTCCGTCATTGACCGGAAGCAGCCTGGGGAAGCATAGTCTTGGTATGAACTCCATGGTGCATCCCAAGGCACAGCAGTTGGAGCCTGTCAGTCAACTATGCCTCCACGCCCCCAGCAGGATTTGTAGAAGGAGATCTGAACTGCACTCCTCATGGTTGCCCCACCCTGCGGATTAGAAAGGGAATGGGGGGAATGGAAGAAGTGCTGAGCAGAAAAAATGTAAAAATAGTAGCTGTTACACTATATTTCTCCTTGAGGAAAAGAATTCTGCCTTTACTTTGATTCTCAGTTCTCATTTCTTTGAATCTCTATGTCCTTATACAGTAATGGGTATATAATTTAGATTCTGGAGATCACAATTTGAGAGGTACAGAATAGATTTTATTCAGTAATAGCGTAAGCTGACTCAGTCTAGCTAGAGTGATTCCTTTGAAGGTAAAAACATACATTTGATGTGTAAAGTTTGATATATTAAAAAAAGATGTGCTTGTTTTACCACCATAACTTCCTGTGTTTTCTAATTAAACTTCAGGATGCCTATGAGTGTTCTTGTTTCTTATTTTATAATGTGTGAGTTAGTGACAGAACTAGAAATAGAAACCAGGTTTCCTCCCTGGTTAACCTGTATTCCCTGCCTCAACCACATTGGACAGATAACCAGGATTGGAACACACAAAATCTGGATTGTCACTGAAAAAGGGATGCAATGTTTAGATGAAAGACCTGAGTTTGGTTTGGAATAAAAAAACTGTTAAAATGAAGTGGGATTGTGCAGCTGCTATGGAAAACAGTATAGTGGTTCCTCAAAAAATTAAACAGAATTACCATATGATACAGAAATTTCACTTTTACATATATACCAAAAAGAATTGAAAGACGGGACTCAAAAATATACTTCTACACTTGTGTTCATAGCAGCATTATTCACAATAGCACAAAGGTGGAAACAACCCAAGTGTCCACTGATGGATGAATGGATAAAGAAAATGTAGTATATTCATTCAATGGAATGTTATTCAGCCTTAAAAAGAAAAGAAATTCTGACACAAGCTACAACATAGATGGAACCTTGAGAATATAATGTCAAGTGAATTAAGCCAGTCACAAAAGAACAAATACTACATGATTCCACTTATATGAGGTACCTAGAGTAGTCAAAGTCATAGAGACAGAAAGTGGAATACTGGGTCCAGGAGCTAGGGGAAGGGGAGAAAAAATGAAATGGGAACCACTTTGCAAAGCCATTTGATAGTATCAACTAAAGAAGAACTTAAGTATATCCTAAAACCTAGAAATCCCATTCATTAGTATGTGCCCAAGATAATTGAGTGTGTTTGTCTACCAAAAAACAGTTGCAAGAACGTTTATAGCCACACTATGCATGCAGCCAGGAACAATTCAAATGTCCACCTTTAGCAGGTGGATACAATAAACAAATTGTGTTGTAGTCATATAACAGAATATTATGTGACTAACCTGTTGTTACAAACAGCGTGAATGAATCTCACGAACATGAAGTTGAGCAAAAGTGATTCCATTATAAAAAAAGGAGAAACTAATCTCTGGTGCTAAAAGTCAGAATAGTGGTTACCTCAGGGGAGGCAAGGGAGGAGTTACTGGGAGGAGTGACTGGCACTGAGGGTGGCTCCTAAGGTGCTGGTGGTCGACCTTATTTTTGATCTGGATGGTGGTCGCGTGAGTGTATTCACCTCATGAAATTTCGCTGAATTTTATGTGCACCATTTGGGCACTTTTCTGCACGCACACTTGAATTTTTTAAAGTCTATTAAAATTATGGATTAGAAGTTATAGGATTGTAGAGTCACCCTAAAATTTGAGCAATTACTCTTTACATAATTGATATGGTGATTGGTTTTTTGTGCAACTTTAGAATGATGGGGACCTTTTCTACATAAAGCATGTTAGCAGTTGTGGGACTACATAGAAGTTAATGGCAGAGCCATTAGCATTTTAAGAATGTGCTTCAGATTAAAAACACTTTCATGTACAACTGTCATCATAGCTACCTTTCAGGTAGCTTTCTGAGAAAACCAGCTCTCAGAAAATCAAGTGCCTTATGTAAGGTGTCTTAGCTTATAAGCAGTAGGTTCAGAACTGAAGCCCAGGTAGGCTGGCCCCAAGACCTGCGTTGGCTCATCCTCCCCACTCTGCCTCCAGATATCTTTTAGTATCTGGTGACTTCCCCTACTCACATGATCATGATACTGTGTCTAGATAGAGTAGTTCTGGTTACATTATCTATACATTTCTATCGTAGAGAAAGAATTCTATAATTTTCTTGGTGCTGTTAACCAATTAGATTTAAGTTTTTATTGCTTTAATTTTTAATTCAGTGTTTTCTCAGAACTAGAGTACATTAGAGAGTTATTTTTATTTAGGCTTTTACATCATGAAAGAACTGTAATGGCATTAAAGGGAATCAAGAAATTAAGGAGTCATCTATAATCTTGCCATCCTAATCCAACAACAATTTATTTATTTTGGTTTTTATGAAATTTCTTTTTTTAAGCCATTTTATTGAGGAATGATGGGCAAACAAAGAGCTGTACATGATGACTTTGGAGAAAGACCAATTACTATTTAAACTGTAATATACCTTCTAAATCTTTTCTCATGTGTTTATTTTTTCCCACTTCACAGTACATATTTTAGAGTTTTTAGAGTCTTTAAAGCTATATTTTCAGGAATAACTTTTTTGTATTGAGAGTAAAACATCCTTATTAATAAAAATGCAAATTGAAAAAATGAAGAAAAAATAAAAATTATCTTAATTGCACAACTGAATGAGAACCACTAACACTTTATAGGGTTTCTTTCCAGTACTTTTTTCCCTACAAATATGTAATATTCATTTAGAAATTGGAATCACAATATATATACAAAATTGTATCTTGCTTTTTTCCCCATGTATCATATTCTTCCAGGCCATCAAATAGTCTTTGAAATCATAATTTTAATGGCCATATAACAGCTATTGTATAAAAATACTTACAAGGAAAACAATTTCCCTACACAAATTGTTGATTTTTAATGTTCTCTTCTATTCTGTGAATGTATATAAATATAGTTTCTGACATATTTTAAAGATTGTAAGCCTTTTAGGGCAGGAGGCACTTGGAATATGGCATAGAATCTAGCCTTGAATCAAAATGACACCTCACAGGGGTGTTGCCCAAAGCAGGGAATGACCTATTAAAATTTTTGTATTGTAGGTATCTATTATTTTTGTATTAATGAAACTATAGAAACTGGTATTTTAGTATTTATTTATGAAGATAAATAAATCTTCACATATTAGGGCAACATTGTCTATGCTAATGGTGGCAAATAATGCTATATATTTGAATACACCCCAGGTATCTTCAGTCTTGCACACATAGTCAGTGGTCTACTTGCCAGAAATTTATCCACCATCAGGCTTCTTTGTGGCATCCCCCTGCTGTCTTCTGTGCTATGAGTGTTGGAGCTGGCATAGTCACTCAGATGCCACAGGCAATAGCAGAGTCCTGTTAGCTCCCAGCCTCACCTACTCCACTGTGCCTGCTTTAAGATTCACCAAGGCTCTGTGTCAAGGCCAGAGAGAGGAGGAATTCCCTCTCTTCTCTTTCCCATTCCAAGGATTGTCAAGTTTCCTCCTCTGAGCTTTCTGGATCCCAGGATTATTAACAAGGGAAACAACCATTCTCTTTAGGGAAATCCTTACTCCTCTTACTAGAGAAAGATTGTATTCTCTTGGCCCCAAGAAAGCAACAGCAAATTAGTTTAGTCTTGGCCAGTCTCCCATAGTCTGATTCATTCTTTCTTATCCAGGATTTTCAGAGCGACAGATGCCTCATAAATATAAATAGGTCAACTTGATCTCACCTAAAATTAAAAAAGAAAAACGTGTTGAAACAAAGAGCCACAGTTTGTGTTCCAGTCAGCTGCAGGCTGCTCATTTGGGAATACTGAAAAACAGAGGGAGACAAAAATTATAAAATCAGATTACACACAGGGTCCAAATAACAACCTCCTTGCCTGTCTCCACTTCTTTAAATCCACTATACTTTCAAGGCAGAATGCCCTCTGCCTTGAAAGCAAAGCTTCCATTAAAATAACTGACTATCCTGTTATTTTTCAAACAGGTATGTTTATCAAATAATTTAGAGGATTAGTGTTCAGCTTCATGGCTATTTATTTCAGTACTGAATGATACAGGCAAGTGCTCATAAACATGAAGACCCTAGAGGCTATGTTGTGTATTCAGTACCACATTTAGCAAATCATAGGTATTCTAGATGTTGTGAGTATAACACTTAAATGTTCCTGATTTAAAACTGTATCTTGTTCATGGTGCTAATGGAAATAAACAGATACACAGCTAATTCATTAAATTCACACATTATTTCTGACATTGTAGGCATAAATAAAGTTGTTAGTATTGTGTACCCCTGAGAATGTACCTATCTAAAATTCACCCAGAATCTCATATCTTCTAAGATTATCCTATGCTTTGCCATGTTTGCCTGTAAATGAAGAAAAGCAACTTTAATTATGAGAATGAACCCTGTTAAGAATGGAGAAAGGCCAGGCGTGATGCCTCATACCTGTCATCCTAGCACTTTGGGAAGCTGAGGCAGGAGAATTGCTTGAGGCCAGGAGTTTGAGACCAGCTGGAGCAAGAGTTAGATCCTGTCTCTACAAAAATAGAAAAATTAGCCAGGTGTGGTGGTGCACACCTGTAATCCCAGCTACTCGGGAGGCTGAGGCAGGAGGATCATTTGAGCCCAGTAGTTTGAAGTTGCACTGAGCTATGATGATGCCTCTGCACTCTAGCCCAGGCAACAGAGCAAGACCCTTAAAAATAAATAAATAAATAGAAAGAACTGTGTGCTTGCCTTCAACTACTCATGATATTTTTAAATTCAGTGTTCCCCTTTTCTCTGAATACTTCTCATTCCCAATATTTATAAGACTCTGGAATCCATTGTTTCTTTGGTGCAGGCTAGAATTATGTGCTTTGCAAATATCTTCACAGCAGGGAAGGAAAGAAAGCTGGAGGAAAACACAAGGAATGCTAATAAAGAGTCTGACGGAGGTAAAATAAAATTGTTCCACTGATATTATTAATACAAATGAGAAGCCTTTTCAATAGTGTTTAATAGTCATAGACACTAATTTAATTTAAAAGAGATTAGCATCATTGCCAAAATGGCCACTTTCATATTTATGTACACACACACACATCCTCAAATGAAAAAGAATAAATGGTTTATCTTTTTCTAGAAAATTTACATTTTCTAAATGTATTAGAAATTACATTTCTAATCAGAAATGTAATTTCTGATTAGATTCTTGCTGGGATCCTCAACAAGTTATGCTCAGGAAGGGAACCCATTAAATTTGGAGTCTGGTTGAGTTTCAAGTTTGATTTTAAGATTCATTTGTACTTTGTTGCTGTTTTCCTTCTGTTGCTGTGATGAGAGATGTGGATCCTGTTTCAATGTTCTATTAAGGTTGGTGCAAAAGGTTTTTAATTGAGGTTTTAGCATTTTTGAAATTTGCCATTTGATATTGGAATACATTCTTAAATAAATGTGGTTGTGTTATACATTATTTTAATGAGCATTTCTCATTTTATTTTATTTATTTATTTATTTTGCTAATGACTTATTACTCGCTGTTTATATTTATTTTAGGCTATGGAAATGATGTTAGACAAAAAGCAAATTTGAGTGATTATCTTATCCAAGTTCAAAATGGATCGTAAAGCAGCGAGACAACTCTTAACATCAACAACACATTTGGCCCAGCAACTGCTAACTAATGTACGGTGCAGTGCTGGTTCAAGAAGGTGTGCAAAAGAGATAAGAGCCTTGAAGATGATGAGCTCAGTGGCCAGCCATGGGAAGTTGACAATGACAAATTGAGAGCAATGATTGAAGCTGATCCTCTTACAACTACACGAGAAGTTGCTGAAGAACTCAACGTCAACCATTCTACAGTCCTTCGGCATTTGATGCAAATCGAAAAGGTGAAAAAGCTTGATAAGTAGGTGCCTCATGAGCTGACCGAAAATCCAAAAAGGCGTTATTTTGAAGTGTCCTCTTCTCTTCTTGTAGACAACAACAATGAAACATTTCTCGAACAGACTATGACATATGATGTAAAGTAGATTTTATATGACAATCAGCAAGGACCAGCTCAGTGGTTGGACTGAGAAGATGCTCCAAAGCACTTCCCAAAGCCAACTTGCACCAAAAAAAGTCCTGATCACTGTTCGGTGATCTGCTTCTGTTCTGATCCACTATAGTTTTCTGAATCCTGGTGAAACCATTACATTTGAGAAGTATGCTCAGCAAATTAATGAGATGCAGAGAACATTGCAACACCTTCAGCCGGCATTGGTCAACAGAAAGGGCCCGATTCTTCTCCATGGCAACATCTGACCGCATGCTGCACAACCAACGCTTCAAAAGTTGAACAAATTGGGCTACAAGGGTTTGCTTCATCTGCCATATTCACCTGACCTCTCACCACTGACTACCATTTCTTCAAGCATCTTGACAACATTTTGCAGGGAAAATGCTTCCACAACCAGCAGGATGCAGAAAATGCTTTCCAAGAGTTTGTGGAATCCCAAAGCATGGATTTTTATGCTACAGGAATAAACAAACTTATTTCTCATTGCCAAAAATTTAATGATTGTAATGGTTCCTATTTTGATTAATAAAAATGTGTTTGAGCCTAGTTATAATGATTTAAAATTCAGGGTCTGAAACCACAATTACTTTTGCACCAACCTAAATACATGTGGCTATCCAATTTTACCAGCACAAAAGATGGATAATAAACTTAAATCTAAGACAAGAAACCATAAGAATTACAGAAGAAAATGTTGAAAAAACTCTTTTAGATATCAGCTTTTGCAAAAAACTTATGAAGAAGACCTCAAGGGCAATCACACCAACAAAAAAATAAATAAATGGGACTTGACTAAATTAAAAAGCTTCCACACAACCAAGGAAACAATCAACAGAGCAAATAGACAACCTACAGAATGGGAGAAAATATTTGCATGCTGTACATCTGATAAAGGGCTAATAACCAGTATCTACAAAGAACTCCAGCAAAACAGCAAGACAAGAATAAAACAATCCCATTAAAAAGTGGGCAAAAGACATGAACAGAATCTTTTCAAAACAAGATAGACTAATGGCCAATAAACCTATGAAAATATGCTCAATGTCACTAATCATCAGAGAAATGAAAATCAAAACAACAATGAGATATCGCCTAACCCCAGTGAAAATAGCTTTTATTAAAAAAGTCCCAAAACAGTAGATGCTGTTGTGGATGTAGACAGAAAGGGACACAATACACTGTTGGTGGGACTGCAAACTAGTACAACCTCTATGGAAAATAGTATGGAGATTCCTCAAAGAACTAAAAGTAGAACTACCATTTGAGCCAGCAATCCCATTACTGGGTATTTACCCAAAGGAAAAAAAGTCATTTTATCAAAAAGACACTTGTACTCGAATGTTTATTGCAGCACAATTCATGATTGCAAAGATGTGGAATCAACCCAAGTGCCCATGAATTTATGAGTGGATTAACAAAATGTGGTATATGTATACCATGGAGTACTATTCAGCCATACAAAATGAATTAATACCTTTTGTAACAATCTGGATGGAACTGGAGACCATTCTCCTAAGCTAAATGTCACAAGAATGGAAAAGCAAACACCGCATGTACTCACTATTAAATTGGAACCAAATGAACAGTGCTGAGGTGCACAAATGGAAGTAAAGCTCAATGGAAATCAAGCAGGTGGGAGGGGGAAGGAGAGGTGAAATCATACCTAATGGGTACAATGCACATTTTCTGGGTAATGGGCACACTTATAACTTTGTCTCAAGCAATACGAAAATAATTCATGCAACCTATACATTTGTACTCCCACAATATTCTGAAATAAAAATAAAGAGACCTAAAACAAACAACAACAACAAAAACAGCAACCATGGACTGAAACTAGTGGCATAAATAGCAAAGAAGTTCTACCAATGAAGTCCTGTTGAGAAGCAGGAAGGTCCTCTAATATCTGAATAAAATATAAATCATTCCTAGTGATAAAGTGAGTAATGCTGCATAAACATAGGACTGCAGATATCTTTTCAATATACTGAATTTCCCCCTTTGGATATATACCCAGTAATGGGTATTGCTGGGTCATATGGTAGTTCTATTTTTAGTTTTTTAAAGAATTTCCATACTGTTTTCCATAGTGGTTGCACTAATTTACTTTCCAACAGTGTACGAGGGTTCCCCTTTCTCCACATCCCCTCTAGCATTCATCATTGCCTGTATTTTTGATAAAAACCATTTTAACTGGGGTGAGATGATATCTCATTGTAGGTTTGATTTGCATTTCTCTGGTGACAATTGATCAGCATTTTTTCATATACCTGTTGGCTATTTGTATGTCTTCTTTTGAGAAATGTCTATTCAGATCCTTTGCCCATTTTTAAAATCAAATTATTTAATATTTTCCTATTGAATTTAGGAGATCCTATTGTTGGAGCTCCTTATATATTCTTGCTATTAATCCTTTGTCAGATGGGTAGTTTGCAAATATTTTTTCTCATTCTGTGGGTTGTCTCTTCACTTCGTGGATTATTTCCTTTGCTGGGCAGAAGCTTCTTAGATTAATGGGATTCTATTTGTCCAATTTTGCTTTGGTTGCCTGTGCTTTGAGGGGTATGACTCAAGAAATCATTGCTCTGACCAATGTCCTGAAGTGTTTCCCCATTGTTTTCTTTAGTAGTTTCATAGTTTCAGGTCTTAGATTTAAGACTTTAATCCATGTCCATGTTGATTTGATTTTTGTATATGGTGAGAGATAAGGGTCAACCTTTATTCTGCATATGGAGATCCAGTTTTCCCAGCACCATTTATTGAAGAGACTGTACTTTCCCCAGTGAATATTCTTGCCACTTTTGTCAAAGGTAAATTCACTATAGATGTGTGGATTTATTTCTGAGTTCTCTATTCTGTTCCATTGGTTTATGTGTCTGTTTTTATGCCAGTACTATGCTGTCTTGGTGGCTACAGCTCTGTAGTAAATTTGAAGTCAGGTAATGTGATTCCTCCAGTTGTGTTCTTTTTGCTCAGGATGACTTTGGCTATTCTGGGTATTTTTGTGGTCCCACATAAATTTTAGGATTAATTTTTCTGTTTCTGTGAAGAATGTCATTGGTATTTTGATGGGGATTGCACTGAATCTGTAGATTGCTTTGGGTAGTGTGGACATTTTAACAATATTGATTCTTCCAATCCACAAGCATGGAATATCTTTCCATTTTTTTGTGTGTTCTCTTCAATTTCTTTCATCAGTGTTTTATAGTTTTTTATAGAGATCTTTCAATTCTTTGGTTAAGTTTATTCCTAGATATTTTATTTTGTTCATAGCTATTGTAAATGGGGTTACTTTCTTGGTTTCTTTTTCAGATTGGTTACTGTTGGCATATAGAAATGCTACTGGTCATTGGATGTTGATTTTGTATCCTGCAGCTTTACTCAATTTGTTTATTAATTCTAACAGTTTTTTTGTAGGGTCTTCAGGTTTCTCTAGATATAAGATCATATCATCTGCAAACAAGGATAACTTTATTTCTTGCTTTCCAATTTGGATGCTCTTTAGTTCTTTCTCTTGTGTTATTACTTTAGCTAGAATTTCTAGTACTATGTTGAATAACAGTGGTGAAAGTGGGCACCCTTATCTTGTTCCAGATCTTAGAGAAAAGGCTTTCAGTTTTTCCCCATTCGGTATGGTACTCACTATGAGTCTGTCATATATGGCTTATATCATGTTGAGGTACATTCCTTCTATACCCAGTTTTTTTTAGAGTTTTTTCGTGAAGGGATGTTTGAATTTTATCGAATAGTTTTTCAGCATCAATTGAAATGATCATATGGTTTTTGACCTTTGTTCTATTGATATGATGTATCACATTGATTGATTTGCATATGTCGAACTGTCCTTGCATCCCTGGGTTGAATCCCACTTTGATCATGATGAATAATCTTTTTACTATGTTGTTAAATTCCGGTTGCCAGTATTTTGTTGAGAAGTTTTGCATTTATGTTTATCAGAAATAATAACCTATGGTTTTCTTTCTTTGTTGTGTCTTTGTCTGGTTTTGGTATCAGGGTGATACAGGCCTCATAGAATGATTTTGGGATTTTTTTGGAATAGTTTAAATAGGATTGGCATTCGTTCTTCTTTGAAAGCTTGGTAGAATTCAGCGGTGAAGCCTTGAAGATGTTTTATTAGTGCTTCTCTCTCATTACTTTTTAGTTTATTCAGGTTTTGGATTTCTTCCTGATTCGATCTGGGTAGGTTTTATGTGTCTAGGAATTTATCCATTTCTTCTAGGTTTTCCAATTTAGGGGCATATTGTTGTTCATAGTCACCTCTAATGGTTCTTTGAATTTCTGCAGTATCAGCTTTAATGTCTCCTTTTCTATCTTTGGTTTTATTTATTTGGGTCTTCTCTCATTTTTTCTTATTCTGGCTAATGGTATGTCAGTTTTGTTTTTTGTTTCAATTTCATTTATTTCTGCTCTGGTCTTTATTATTTCTTTTCTTCTACTAATTCTGGGTTTGGTTTGCTCTTGTTTTTCTGTTTCTTTGGGATGCATCATTATGTTGTTTATTTGAAGCTTTTCTACTTTTTTGATGCAGGCACTTATTTTTATAAACTTTCCTCTTATTACAGCTTTTGCTGTGTCCCATAAGTTTTAATATATTGTGCTTTCATTTTCATTTGTTTTAAAGAATTTTTAAATTCCTTCTTAATCTTTTCATTGACCCACTGTTCATTTGGGAGCATACTGTTTAATTTCCATGTGTTTGTGTATTTTCCAATGTTCCTCTTGATTGATTTCTAGTACTATTCCATTGTGGCCAGAGAAAATACTTAGTATGATTACAATTTTTTTGGAATTTTTAGACTTGTTTTGTGGTCTAACATATGGTCTATCCTGAGAATGATCCATGTGCTAAGGGGAAGAATGTGTATTCTGCAGCTGTTGAATGTAATGGTCTGTAAATATCTATTAGGTCCATGTGATCTCTAGTGCAGATTAAGTCCAATGTTTCTTTGCTGATTTTCTGTCTGGATAATCTGTCCAATGCTGAAGGTGGAGTGTTGAGGTTTCCACCAATTATTGTATTGGTATTTATCTCTCTCTTTAGCTCTGATATTTGTTTTACTATATGCTCCAGTGTTGGGTGCATATGTATTTAGATTTGTTATATCCTCTTGCTGAACTGATCCCCTTATCATTATACGATGACATTCTTTGTCTCTTTTTTTGTCTTGAAATCTATTTTATCTCATAGAAGTATAGCTACTTCTGTTGTTTTATGGTTTCCATTTGCATAAACTATCTTTCTCCATTCCTTTATTTTCAGTCTATGTATGTCTTTGTAGGTGAAATGTGTTTCTTGCAGAACACATATAATTAGCTCTTGTTTTTTTATTCACTCAGCCACACTATGTCTTTCAATTGGGGAGTTTAATCCATTCACATTCAATGTTATTATAGGTAGGTAAGGGCTTACTACTGCCATGCTATTATTTGATTTCTGATTGTTTTGTGGTCTTTTCTTTTTTTTTTTTTTTACTTCCTTCCTGTCTTCCTTTGTCAAAGGTGATTTTTATCTGGTAGTATGTTTTAGTTTCTTGATTTTTATTTTTTGTGTATCTGTTGTAGGTTTTTTTGATGTGAGGTTATCATAAGCCTTGTAAAAAACATTTTATAGCCAATTATTTTAACATGTGACAGCTCTGCTTACAAACAAACAAATAAGCACATAGAAACCTAAAAGAAACCCTACTCTCTAACTCCATCCTCCTTACTTTTTAATTTTTTATTGCTTCCATTCATATATTTTTATGCCATCTATTTCTCAAAAAAAGGTTGGTGTAGTTATTTTTTATAGGTTTGTCTTTTAGTCTTCCTGTTCAAGATATAAGTGGTTTATACACCAAAATTACAGCAATAGAGTATTCTGTATTTTTGTCCTTATTGTTGCCAGTGAGTTGTATACCTTCAGATGATTTCTTATTCTTCATTCAAATTCTTTTTTTTTTAAGATTGAAGAAATCCTTTTAGCATTTCTTGTAGAACAGGTCTGGTATTGTTGAAATCCCTCGGCTTTTTTTTCTCTGGGTAAGTGTTTATTTCTCCTTTGTGTTTGAAGGGTATTTTTGCAGGATATAATATTCTAGAGTTAAGGTTTTTTTCCTTCAGCACTTTGAATATGTCATGCTACTCTCTCTTTGCCTGTAAGGCTTCCACTGAGAAGTCTGCTGCCAGATGTAATGGAGCTCCATTATATGATATTTTTTTCTTTTTTTCTTGCTTCCTTTAGGACCTTTTCTTGATTCCTGAACTTTGGGAACTTGATTATTAAATGCTTTGAGGTAGTTTTGTTTGGGTTAACTCTACTTGGTGTTCTATGACCTTCTTGTCCCTGAATATTGATATCTTTTCCCGGTTTGTACACTTCTCTGTTATTATTTTTTTGAATGAATCTTCTACCCCAATCTCTCTTTCTAGCTCCTCTTTAAGATTTTCCCCTTTAAGGCTATTTTCTAGATCTTGTAGGCATTTGTAATTCTTTTTAATCATTTTTTCTTTTTTCTCTTCTGAGTGTATTCTCAAATAACCTGCCATCAAGCTCACTAGTTTTTTTCTTCTGTTTGGTTAAGTTTGCTGTTGAGAGACTCTGAAGCATTTCTCAGTTTGTCAATTGAATGTTTCCACTTCAGAATTTCTGCTTGATTTTTTTTAATTGTTTCGATCTCTTTGTTATATTTCTCTGATAGACTTCTGAATTCCTTTTCTGTGTTGTTTTGAAGTTCGTTGAGCTTCTTCAGGACAGCTATTTTGAATTATTTGTCTGAAAGGTCACATATCTCCATCACTCCAGAATTGGTCACTGGTATCTTATTTAGTTTGTTTGGTGAAGTCATATTTTCCTGGGTGTTCTTGACTCTTTTGGATGTTTGTCCAAAAGTTAGGTATTTATTTTAGTCTTTGTAATGTGGGCTTCTTGAGAAGACTTTCCAGGTATTCAAAAAAAATTGAGTATTGTAATCCAAGTCTTTGGTTGCTGCAGCCACATCAGCACTGGTGGTACCCCAACCCCACTGATGCTGTGACTCTTACAGACACCTGGTAGTACTACCCTGGGTAAGATATGGGAGAATTTTTGGATTACTAGACAAAATTTCTCACTCTTTTTCCTCACTCTCTGTGCTGGGCTGTTGGAGTGGAGGAGGAGTGATATGGGCATTCCCTCATGGCCACCAGGGCCAGGTCACAGCTGAAGACAGCAGGTCTCACCCAAAGCTCATGTAGACTGTTGCCTGGATATCTCTGATGTTTATTCAAAGCCCAAGGGCTCTTTATTCAGTAGGTGGTGAATCCTGCTAGGACTGGGTCCTTCCCTTCAGGGCAGAAATGTTTCCGTCTGGCTCAGGGTGGGTTCAGAGATGACTTACAGGAATTAAGGCCTAGACTTAGGTGCCTCAGGAGTTTACTTGGTACTTAATTTTATTGTTATCAAGCTGGTACCCAAATTGCAAAACACAGTTCTTAAAATTTCCCTCTCCTTTCCCCAAGTGGAAGGTGACTCCCTGAGCAACACTGCCTCAAGTTGGGGGAAGGGTGACACAGGTAACTTCTTGGTCACCATTGCTGGTGTCTCACAGTGTCACATTCACCCCAAGTCCACTATCTCTGAGCCAGCACAGCTACAGGAATTGCCCAAGGACTGCAGCCCTTGTAGACCAACTGCCTTATGAATTGAATCCAGGCCTCAGGCTCCTTTTGTCTGCTGGTGGTGGGGATAGCCAGAATTTGGGTTTTGGGGCAGAGGATTTCTTTCTGATTGGGCTGGTCTAAACACTCCCTCCTTGGGCACTGGCAGAATTCTGCCATGTGCTGTGTTCCTCTGTGCCAGGGTGTCCCTGAGTGTCAATACAAAGTCCCACAATTACTTCACTCTCTCTAGCCTGGGTACAGAGATTCTCTCTCCACTAGGTATCCTGACTGGCAGAGCTGTGGGAAAGGCAAGGGATGGTGTAGGCAATGCAAGTCTGTCTTTTCTGCCCTCTTCAGAATGTCTTTCCTTGATATAATGTTAAAACCAGGTAGTATGAATGCTCACTTGATTTGTGGTTCTTCTGAAGGTACTTGCTTGTGTGGATAGTTGTTGAATTTGGTGTTTGTGCAGAGGGATGATTGCTAGAGGTTTCCATTTGGCCATATTGCTCCGCCACCTCCATTGGTCACTTTTGACAATTGTAAAACTAAAAATAATATTTGATAACTTTTAATTTTGAGAAGGGTCTTCTGCTGATGCAACTGTTACTCAAGCTGTTAAGAGGATTTTATAGGCTATGACAACTGCATGATAAATTGCTGATAAATTACTCCAAAATATATGTTTTAGTACATCTAGAGGTGATGATTTTCATGGAACAATTTTTCTAAAAAGATTTAACTCTTCCTACAAATCAGTTTCATCTAAGTCTGAATTTAATTTTAAATGTAAATTTATATAATGGCATTTAAATATTTCTTCTAATGTTTTCTGTAACTTGTGGAAACCAAAAATGGCTTCATGATTAGTATATAATTAAAAATGATTGTTTATTAGGTGCTATAGAGGGTAGAAAAAATCATGTTTATACATTCTATCACCATATATTCGGTTACAAGAAAATAATAATTTTAAAAGTCTTCCTCATTAATAATTGGCTCATCTGAAGCTTCGTATAAAAATAATGATCTATTCCATCCAATATAATAATGTTTAAATTTAACATTTATACCTAAGCCTGTAGATATTTGTTTTACACTATTGCTGCAGTTTTCAAAAGAAGAGATTCTAAATTCTTTGACGTTGAATAACTCCATGATATATTTTATTGCAATGCCCATTTTGTATGTTTTTATTATGTATTAATTTATTGACAAAGTTGCCTGCATGAATGCCAGCAATTTCTGTCCTGATACTTGGGCTGAAGAATTAACATTTGTGCAGATGACACAAGGACGGGCTCTGGGGAGAGATCTGCAAGTTGTTCTCCCAGGTAGTTCCTAGCACGGCCCCATGTGAAGCCCCACCTCTCTCCTGGGGTCACAGCTACTGCCACCACATGCTGCTTCTGCTGCTATTGCTGTCATCATCCCAACTGGCCAGAACTGGTCTCGGCTTTGGGGCAGCACAGCACTCCAGACTACTGGAGGCATGTATGCAGGCACTGGACAGCCTGCCCAACTGGTCAGTGCTCAAGTTGCTTGCTGTCTACTGTGCTCATGGGCCTGAGCCTGCACATGCACAAAAAGACACCTGGTGTATCTCCCCTGCTCATGCGCATGTTCTGTTGCCTCATTGGATTTTACTTACAAAACACAAGTTCAAAGGTCAAATTATTAAGAAATTCAAGATGTTGACAGCAGAGCATGAAGTCAAGCACAGGAGCACCTTCAAAGACCTAAGCCCCTGCCTCTACACACGTGGCATGACCATAAAGCTGGCCCTGTCCTCAACAAAGATTGATCCAGTCCAAAATAACTGGTTTTGCCTGATTCAGAAATCCACGTAAATGGAATCAAACTGTATGTTCACAGTCATCTTTTTATTTGTCACATTTGTTGACATGTAATTTATATACAGTAAAATCCATCCCTTTGAATGCACAGATCTATGAGTTTTGACAAACACATAGTTGGGTAACCAACATCACTACAATCAAGATATAGAACAGTTCCATCACCTCCAAAAATTTTTCTCATCTGAGATTAGCATTGACAGAACAGAGACCTACTGTTTGAGAAAGATAAATTCAGATTAATGCAAGAATCCTCAGCATGATGTGGAAATGACTTGATTTGGGAGTTTAAGAAAAAAGAAAATGATAAAACTGGTGAAATCTCGCCTGCAGAAGGGAGTGTTCCAGAAGAGCTTTTGGAGGAGAAAAAAAAAAAGAAGGGAGTGTTTGTTAATGCTAAAAAGAAGTTTATGAGGAATTAATCAAGCAATTTTTAAGTTTAGGGCTATTGTGTATTTTGAATATTCTGGCTATTTCAGGACCTAGAGTTTCCTGAAATACTGGAGTTCTCTTTCATTCAGAAATGTATTGGGGCTATTGAATTTACTTCTGAATGTTACCTCTGAAATTACTTCCCTCTGCATAGCTAGAACAAAGTAGCATAAGGACAGGACCATATGGACAGAACATACACACTTACACTATGTGTCATAGCCTAAGGGAGGTGGGGACACCTTACCACAGAGGAAGTCTGTCATGGGCACCCCATTTGCTTTAACCTGGAAACATTTCTCAAGGTGTTACAGATTGACTTGTTGTCTTGATTAGTTTAAATGCTCACAAGTTCATTATGAAAAAGAAGACATCAGACAGTTTAGCTGAAAAAAGAAGAAAAAAAGAGAAAGATCATCACTCTACAATGCAAGAAAAATAAATCAATGTAGGGAATGCATTTGTGGCAGCAGTTTCAACGCTTGATTGCATGAAATGGCAGGTGGTAAAAGTGAGTCACAAACGCCCAGAAGAATTTTTTTTCTACTATTCTGCTGTGTAGGCCAACTGAATGGAGTCCAAATTTTACACAGCTGAAACTGAGGACTCTGACTGCCCAAGCAGCATAATTGAAGTGGATCAAAACACTTTACAACGGTTCTCTATAAATTCCCAGAATTGAATATACCCGAGAAAATACAAGCTTTGCATCTATATGTACACATTAGCTCATATCCCTAATCTATCATTGAACTAAGCATTCTATAGACTTTTATGGAGTGTTTATGAGGTAGTGTGTGAATAAAAATTAAATATGTATGTGCTTTTATATTATGGGTCCCCAACTTTGTTAAATAATTAAGCATTTGCTTATTGAGTCATGATGTTGTCCTTCTGTTTTTCTGTTCTACGATGCTTCAATTTTGGACAGCCAGCTGGCAAGAAGCAATATTCAATGGAGAGAATGTTTGCTTGTAGATACAGAGGAGAGTTGTCATGAGGGGGATAAGTGTAGAAGAAAGGAAGACAACAGGGGGCTTGAGTCTTGGAAAGGCAGAAAAAGAATGTGTCTGGAGGCAGGGTGAGCAGTAGATAAATGTTCATGGATGATGGCAGGCTTAGACAAATAATAATAGCAGAAATATTTCTTGGATACTACTTTGCAAAAGACTGAATTAAAATAGAATTTAAGTTAATTTATATTCAACTTCAAGTGGGCTATATTTTTCTATAAGGGCATATATATATTTGATTTCTGAATGTAACTGAATACAATCTTCCAATTCCCACATCCCCTTTGTAATCCATAGGCTGTGAATCATGCCTGGGGGGTTCTTAGAATGCCTTCACCAAGTAATGACATGTCAACTTTAACTTGGATTTTGATGGCAGATTTTATGGAGAAGAAAAAATAACTATATTTATTGAGCTGACAGTAACTAGCATTATCATTGGCTGTTTCTTAAAAGGCTGTTGCCACTATTTTAAATAGTGCCACTATTTTAACACATGTACATTTTGCCTGTGGTTCTTTTGTCTTGATATATTAAGGATTTCTCGTCTTTATAATTTATTCTGGTTTGGGTAAATCCAAACGGTATAGTGCAGCATCCAGCCTGAATTGGTCTCAGTCTAAGGGCCACTGCACATTAGGCCAAACTAGGGTTTATCACAGGGGCTAATCCAGTTTTCAGTATTCTATTAATCATATACATGAAGAGTAGAAGCGAAATAGGAAAAGCGGAAATAAAAAATTGATATTTAAAGAATACTTATTATTCTTAATTATACTTAATTAATTATACTTAATACTTATTATAGGATCAGTGTAACCAAAGTTGTCCTCAGAGTCAATGCAGTGACATCCACCCACACTGTATGGATTTCCATGAGTGAGAGCAAAACAAGAGATTGTCCCTGTGTGTCTAGAAGGTTTGAAACACCCAAAATATCAATCACAATTATCCAGCAGTCATATCAAGGTGGGAAAAGTACAAAGTGATTGGATATTTCTGAGTAGAAACCATTTCTGTTTTGGAGAAAGATGGAGCGACCAGAAAGGAACATTTTGAAAAGGGGAGTAACAGGCAAATGTTGTCAGGACACATGGAAGCACCATCCAAGAAGCAGCAGAACCTGACAGATCACAGAGGCTTTGTTGAAAAGAAGAGAGGGGCTCTTGGCTAAGTGGCTCTGAGTTGTGCTGCTCCCAGAGCAAGATCATGCTCACGTGAGTGTGGTAAACATGAAGAAGTGCCACTTAGCTCCTTCAGGGTCAAGCTTCTTCCAGGGCAGCCATACTCAGTGACCAAGTGAGGCAGTGGTACGAAGACCTGGTGATCTCAGCCTGGCGCTGGACGACTCTGATGGGAAGGACTTATCCAGAGCTCTCACTGGGTGAGCCATGGCTTTGCTAGGTCTGCCTTACAGTTCACTCACCTTCTTCCTTTTCCTCTTCCTACTTCCTCCCCCTTCCCTGCACAGGTTTGATTCCTAATAAACATAGTGCACTCCAAAGTGTTTTAGCTTCTGCTACCAGAGAGTCCAACCTACAACAGTAAGTAATAGCGTCTTAAACCTCATTAGCAGAGAGACACCTCTCAGGATGTCTCAAAATATGAGACGTTTGTCATTTGAAATGCCACTCAAATAACACCCCTTTTCCTAATTTCATACTCATAAATGAATCTTCTATTTGATTTACATGTGGTTTTCCTAAGAGTAAGAATGTGCAGGTCAGATCATCTTAAACATCTAGTTCATCTGACAATTGTATTTTCATTATAAATGAGTAAAACTAGCTATTAGGTAGACTTGATCTCTGCAAACCTTATTAAAATGAGTCTGTTCCTGGGACATGGACTCATTCTTGGAGTGTTCACAAATTCAGTGTCTTGAGCCTATCAGATCGAGGACCAAAATCTGACTATGGCAAGATCAATATTACAGTGGTGAACATCTGTTATTTTGTCTGTCCAGCATCCATCCTCTGATGAACTCTTCTGCCTTCCATTCTTTGGCGTTCTTTTGGCTCTCTCAGTCCTGACCATCACCACCACCGTCACCACCACTGGATTAAGCCTGTGCTCCAACCTTGACTGGTAAAATTCCCTTTTCTGGGAATTTGAAGCTCCAGCAGAGATATGCGCAGGCAGAATGCAGTTGAGGCTGAATCATATGATGGCAATGCTCAAGAGATTGTCCTTGAACTCCTGGTACTGCATTTCCTAAAACCATCCTAGATCCTGTAATTTCCAAGCCATGTTTGTTTAGATCTCTCTTCAATTTGTAAACTATCCCAGCAGTCTTCTAATAAATCCCTTTACCTTTTCAAGTTAGTCAATGTCTTAGTCAGGTCTAACCAGGAAAACAAAAGCAACTTTTGTGGTTTTTTTACCAGACACAGGGGATTGTAAACAGATGATGGAAGATCTGTGCAGCCAACCCCAAACTGTGAAACAACCTAGAGAGTAACCACAGCAGGAAGCTACTGTCACCCTTAGGCTGGAGGGACAAAGGGAAAAGGTGGAGGCCAGGGTTGCCTGGAAGAAGCTGGAACCATGGTAGACCTGTTCAGCAGGGGCTAGAGCAATAAAGGAGACCCGGTTGTAGTAGGAGAAGCTGCTGGAAACCCAGAGGGAGGGAAGAAATAGCCTGGCTTCTCCCTTCCATATGCACTTCACACTCCCACCAGCATCTCTCATCAGCAAAACCAGCTGACATAGGAGCCTGGGAAACAAAGCCGACCAAGTCAGCCTAACTGCATTACAGAGCCCAGACCCAGCAGTGTCAGGATGCATTTCTGCCCCTTTCTGCACCTGTGAAAAACCCCTGATAACAGCCATTGGGGACCTTCAGGAGCAGGTATCCTATATCCCTTTGATGATCGTTTGTACTACGAATTGTACCCCTTATTGGAATGGTGGTTATATGAACCAAGCACTGTGTCAGGCACTATTTAAGTTTTTTTCTTATAAAGTAGATCTAACTACCCAATATAATCTAATGTAGCTTCAGTGAATTGGCATTAGGACAGGCTGATTTGAAATCATATTCATTTCAAGATTTTTCATGTACTACCCAATAAAAGATTAATTTAACCCTATTCTTAGTAATTCCAAAGTGAACATACACGGGTCATGTGAGTAAGAAATAAAATCTAGTTAACTGAGTTCTAGAGAGTGGAGAATAAAGAAGCAATTGCCAAAACCTCAAGGAGTACAGTTGTTTACTGTATTTTATAGGACAAAAGCAACTAAAGCTGGAAGGTTATTATACATACATTCAATTTGCTAATAATATGTTTTTAAAATGCCAATTACTCTGCACAAAACCCTCCAGCGAATGAAATGAGTTATATTTTAATTTTTGTTGTTGCTATTTTACCTGTTGCTATTTTACCTATGAAACACATATACATGTTTCATTTGTGTTTTCATGAAATGAAGCTGTCTCATTGTAGGTTATGTATTTATTACCTTTGTGAATATATAGCAGAAAGATCATATCTTTTATGGAAAAAAATATTTTTAGCAGATGACCTAAAGCAAGTTGCTTATGATGTTGTCTTCCTGGCCTCTTGGCATAATAAATATGCAATTTTTAAAACTGCCTAGGCTATAGATTTTCAATTTCATTCTTGCCTTTGGAAAATTATAAAGGAAAATAGATACTTTAAAAATAAAAATAACTCTACCTACCATTTTTGATTTGTGGAGAAAAATTAGAACAAATCATCTAACAGTAATAGGGATTTAAAATGTGCTCTAAGGAAGCGGGGTTCAAATGTCAACTTCATTCAACTCAAAGCTGTCTCTTAAAGTGCAAATAATTTAAGGGTGGTATGGTATGGTATGGTATTTAGTTCTCACTTGAGAACTAAATAAACATGACCTTTTGTTGATAATTTATATGATGTGATAAGCTTTATCTTAGACACAATGATAAAAATTGCCTCATGGCCAACCTAACGAAAATGGTGGTGGTTTAGTTTAGTGCACTCATGACATTCCAACAATCAGTGGTCTCCACACGTCTGATTTCCAATTTTATCAAAAGAAAGTCTGAGAAGAGTTTAGTAAAAGTTTCAGAGATTTATACTCCTTTCAGTTTCCAGACATAGGAGTTTGGAAAAGGGACCAATACATGACTTTACAATATGTAGGCTTTTGTAATTAAGGTCTTTCTTGAAAGTTGTGGAGACTCTTGCACTGCAAATCAAAGTTAGAAAAGGTTGCGTGTCAGAAAGATCTCTTAAGACTAATTTCAGATCCTGAGGTAAAAATATCCCAGTGGCTTATCAAGTCAGTCACTAAGGTGCATTTTCCAAAGTAACAGACTGCAAGAGATAAGAGTTTCCAGAAGATAACGATGTTGAAATATATCCCAATTCCTCCTGCCCCATCTTTTGAAACATTGATGTCATTTTCCTTTGTTCCACCATGAGAACATGGTGGAGTTCCTACAAGTAAAACCTACAAAAGTGTGGAGACCCCCTAAAACCATGTCACCTGGGAGTTGATTGTTTTTGGGCTAGTCCACACTCAGTCTCCAACAATTCCACAAAATTACCAGTTACATGTTTCTACCCATTGGTGGACATAGCAGCTGGTATTCCAGGTAAGCTGATCTCAGCTGTGGTTCTCTGTATGCCTGTCTGTCCAGATTTCAGGGTGGCAGTGTGCCTTGCAACTTCAGTTCTCTGACGATTCCAAAAAAAGTCATTGATTTTCAATTTATTCAGGCTTTTTCATATTATAAGAATGAGATGACTTCCAAGCTCTTTATATGTCAGGCCTGAAACTGGAAGCCCTTTCTATAATTATTTTTAAGAAAATGTTACAGGTACAATTGAAGCTCACTTCTTCCTTTCCACTCGTTTCCCCATTTCAGGGAGATAGTTTTTATTCAGAATCGTTGCCCAGGGTTAATCATTATCCAAAGTGGTATTTGTCTGAAAGTATGTCCATCCATACTTTTAGACTTTTACTACATATGTATTCTCCGTGAAAATTTTACCAGTTATCTTTTGATGTGTAACAAATCACCCCAAAACTTAGTGGCTTAAAACAACAAATGTAGTATTTCTCACAATTCTGCAGCTCATTTGGACAGTTCTTTCTGGGCCTGGGACTAGATCTCTAGCTTGGCTTCACAAACATGTCTGGCAATTTGCTCAATGTCGGCTGGAGTGATAGGAATGACTTGACCAAGTGTCTCTCATCATCCAACAGAATGGCCCAGGCTGGGTCACATTGCTGTGGTCAGGAGGCTTCCCAAGAGCAGCAGGAAAGATTAAAGTGGTGGCCACACATTCTTCAAGTCTCTACTTCATCAAGTTTACTATTGTCCCAGTAGTCAAAGTAAGTCACACAACTTAGTGTGGGAGGGGACTTTCTATGGGGATGGATGTAGGAAGGGGAAATATTGTGTCCATTTTGGCAAAAAATCTCTCCTATATTATACATATTAGAGTATTATATTGTGATTTTAGAATGTTACTTGAATGGCAGCATAAATTCTTTTCTTTTTGCAACATGCTTTTGTCCCTCAAAACTCTCCTTGTACTTTAATCATGTTGACAAATCTAATTTGTTCATTTTAACTGCTGTAGAATATATCACTGTATGAATACACCATGGTTATATTTATCAATTCCTCTATGATAGACATTTACATTGTTTCCAGCTTTTATTTTTCATAAATTGCAAAAACACTGCAGTGAACATCCTTGTAAATTTTCCCTTGAGAAAGAGAGAAAAAGAGTGTGTGTGTGTGTGCGTGTGTGTGTGTGTGTATAATTTTCTCTAATGTGTGGTTTCTCAATCTTACTCCTATTGATATTTTTTTGAGTATTCTCATTTTTATTTACTTATTTTTTTCTTTATTGAAGTGTAATTTACATATCATGTCTTTACTCCATTTTAAGTGTACAATTAAATGGTTATTAGTAAATTTACTAAGTTGTACAGCTATTCACATAAATCAGTTTTAGAGGATTTCCTACCCCCTATTGTGACCCCCTAATACCCATCCCCAAATACATTTCAAGCATGCCTCTCCTCTTCATAGTGCATACCACGTCGCTCAGATGTGGGTCTACCCCCCATCCTCCAAATCCCTGGTGAACACTCCCACCATTTGAGCACCATAGTGTTAATCAGTCAGTACCAATTTGATGGCGAGTACAAGTGGGGCCCATTCTTCGGGTCTTGTGTCACCTCACTTTGAATAATGGGCTTAAGCTTAATCCAGGATAATATAAGTGGTGCTAGCTCACTGTCATTTCTTAAAATTGAGTAATATTCCATTGTAAACATATACCAGATTTTAATAATCCACTCATGAATTGTCGGGCTCTTGGGTTGTTTCCACAACCTAGCAGTAGTGAATTGTGCTGCCATAAACATTCAGGTGAAGATGTCTTTATCATAGAATGTCTTATATTCTTTTGGGTAGATGCCTAATAATGCCTAATAATGCTATTGCTGGATCAAATGGTAATTCTATTTTTAGCTCTTTGAGGAATCTCCAAATTCTTTTCCACAAAGGTTGCACCAATTTGCAGTCTCCTATTGATATTTTAACTTTGTTGTGAGAGGCTGTCCTGTGCATTGTAGGATATTTAGCAGCATCCCTGGCCTCCACCCACTGTATGTATAGTAAGCCTTCAATTGTGCCAACCACAAGTACTTTCAGACATGTTCCCTGGGGGACAAAGTCACCCTAGTTGAGAACCACTGCAGTCTAAAAGTGTATATCTAGAAGTTGAAATTGGAGGTCATTGTGTAGATGTATCTTCCAATTTATTAGATCTTATCAAATTGCTTTCCAAAGGGCTATAACAATTTATATCTCCAAAATAAGTGTACAAGAGTTCATAGTCATTACTTGATTTTATCAGATTTTTAAAACTTTTAGAAATATGATGAATATGAAAATGTATCTTATTGTTCTATTTTGCATTACCTGATTTCATAATGTAGTTGGTTATCTGTATTTATTGGCAATTCTTTCTCTGTGAATAACCTTTCCATATCCTTTGCCCACTTGTCTATTAGATTATTTTTAATTATTAGTTTTTAATTATCAGAAATTATTAGTTTATAATTTCTTATTATATTTTTATACAAATTGTTTTCTATTATGTGCATGTCAAATATCTTCTCCCTGCAATAGCATTAACGAAGTCTAAATTGGTCAGTGTATCTACCCTTTTCCTGCATACTGGGTCTTTAGAACCTCTTAATTCAATCTGCCATATAACCAAGGTCCTGTATTTTTGACAAATTTTTATTTTAACCTCCATCATTGATTATTACTTTTTAAATCATTATTGATGTCTACTACTTTCTTTTCCCTACATCTTTTCTTGCATTCTAGTTTTCCTTTTTTATACCTTTAAAAAAACTTTCAGCAAGGAGTTTTTACCCTTAGCATTAAGTGCTAGTTTACTCAGGTATAAAATACCAGATTAAAAATTATTTTCTCTCTAGATAAATCTGATGTTATGCTACCTGTTTCCTTTTAGGTAATTTCTCTTTCCCTGATGATTGTTTTTAAGAACTTCTTTGTCTTTGGTATTCTGTAATTTTACTATGATAGGTCTAAGTGGCATTTATTTAAGTTTTAAAACTTATCTTTCTATATTTTTTTACTTTATTTTTATTTTTTTATTTTTTTCATTATTATATGTGCTAGAGTCCTTGTACTTATCTTTCTATAGACACTGTATGTTTCCTCATTCTGAGAACTTGAGTCTTTCTTCAATTATAAGAAATTATGTGCTATAATTTCTTCTTATATTACATCTTTCAATTCTCTCTTCGAGGGCCCTCTTTTAAGTATATTTTGGACCTTCTCATTCTACCTCCCATATCTATTAACTTCTCTGTTGCTTTTTGTTTTGTTTTGAGGTATGAGACACATCCAGCAAAGTTCACAAAGTCCATAAGCTGAACGTACAGGGCTTGAAAAACTTGCTTGTGTATACATACCTATACACACCCATGGAACTACAGCCCAGACCATGATATAGAATGATACAAGCACTGTTAGTTTTCCCTTGTGTCCTTTTCCAATCAATATTGCCCTTTGTCTCAAGAGGTAACCATTCTTTTTAACTTTTATCCGCATTGACTAATTTTGTCTGTTCTTAAACTTCATATAATTAGATGTATAATATGTACTGCTTGGGGCCCGGCTTCTTCTTTTATTCAATATACTCTAATATTTATTCATTCTCTTAGCTTCTCTTATTTTTTAAAACTCTTTTTTCTCTCTATTCAGCACCCTGGGTATAGAATAAGTCCTCAGATTTATTTCCCAGTTTACTATTTTTTTTCAACTTGTTTAGTTTGCTGTTTAAATTATCTAATGTGTTTTTATTTTCAATGATTCCATTTTTTATTATATCAATTCTATTTTGTTTCTTTTCTTTTTGGTTTTTCTTTGTTTTTTAAGGCAAACTGAGGACATGAATTCATGTTTAGTAAGTGAACTAAGACACTCTGTAATGACTGTTATATTTCATTTGTGTTTCCCAAGCAAAATTTGTTAAAAACAAATTGCATATGTTTACACTGGAAGCGTTCCTACCATAATGGTACAAGTACCCAGGGCTAAACTGAAATGATCATTTCAAAACAACAAAAATCTCAATAATATAAATTATAATGTCATGGTATGCTTTGAAATGGTAGGGTTTTTAAATTTTTTTATTGTGTACAACATGATGGTCTTTTAAAAGTTTCAAAAGATTTAGGGGAAACAAGGTTTTTTTGTTTTTTGTTTCTGTTACAGAGATAAATTATACAGTGGTAAAGTCTGGGCTTTTAGTGTATCCATCACCTGAATAGTGTACATTGTTCTCAATAGGTGATTTTTCATCTCTCACCTCCCTCCCACCCTTCACCTTCTAAGTCTTCAGTGTCCAATATGTTGGGGGTTTTCATCATGAAGAGATACTGGATTTTATTGAATGCTTTTTTCTTCATCTATTGAGATGATCCTAGGGTTTTTGTTTTTAATTCTGTTTATGTGGTGAATCACACTTATTGACTTGTGTATGTTGAACCATAATTACATCACTGGGACACAACCCACTTGATCATGCTGAATTATCTTTTTGATGTGCTGCTGAATTAAGTTTGCCAGTATTTTGTCAAGGATTTTTATATCTCTGTTCATCAGGGATATTGATCTGTAATTTTCTTTTATGTTGTGTCCTTTTCTGGCTTTGGTATCAGGTGATACTGGCATCATAGAATGAGTTAGAAAGGATTCCCTCTTAGATTTGGGGGAAATTTTTTAGTAGCATTTGTACCAGTCCTTCTCTGTATGTCTAATAGAATTCAGCCATGAATGTGTTTTGTCCTGAGCTATTTTTTTGTTGGGATATTTTTTAATTACTGATTCAATATCACTACTTTTTATTGGTCTGCTCAGGATTTCTGTATCTTCCTGACTCAAGTTGGGGGCGTTGTATGTTTCTGGGAATTTGTCTATTTACTCCAGATTTTCTGTTTGTGTACATAGAGGTGTTCATAGTGGTATCAGATGAGGTTTTGTATTTCTGCGGCATCAGTTGTAATGTCTCTCTTTTCATTTCTGATTGAGCTTATTTGAATCCTCTCTCTTTTCTTGGTTAATCAGGCTAGTGGTCTATCAATTTTGTTTACCTTTTCAAAGAACCGACTTTTTATTTCATCAATATTTTTTATTTTTTTGTTTCAATTTCATTTATTTCTGCTCTGATTTTTGTTGTTTCTTGTCTTCTGATAACTTTGGATTTGGATTGTTCTTGTTTTTTAGTTCTTTGATGTGTGACATTAGGCTGTTAATTTGTGATCTGTCTGTCGTTTTGATGTAGGCATTTATTTCTATGAACTTCTCTCATAGCACTGCTTTTTCTATATCCCAGAGATTTTGATCACTTGTGTCACTATTATTATTAATTCCAAAAAATTTTTAATTTCCATCTCGATTTCATCCTTTACCCAAAGATCATTCAGCAGCAGGTTGGTTAATTTTCATGTATTTGTATAGTTTTGAGAGTTCCTCTTGGAACTGATTTCTAGTTTTATTCCACTGTGGTCTGAGAAAATACTTGGTATAATTTCAATTTTTTGAGACTTGTTTTGTGGCCTAACATATGGTCTCTCTTGGAAAATGTTCCATGTGTTGATGAGAAGAATGTATATTCTGCAGTTTTGGGGTAGAATGTTCTATAAATGTCTGTTAGATCCATTAGTTATAGATTACAGTTTTAGTCAAGTGTTTCTTTATTGATTTTCTGCCTTCATGATTTGTCCAGTCCTGTCAGTGGAGTGTTGATGTCCCCCAATATTATTGTATTCCTGTTTATTTCTTTTCATAGGCCTAGTAGTATCTGTTTTATGAATCTAGGTGCTCTGGTGTTAGGTACATATATATTTGGGATTGTTATAGCTTATTGTTAAATTGATCCCTTTATTGTTATATCATGACTTTCTTTGTCTTTTTAAAACTATTGTTGACTTAAAGTTTGTTTTATGTAATAAAAGAATAACTATTCTTTCTTGTTTTTGTCTTCCATTTGCATGGAATATTTTTTCCACCCCTCTGTCTTGAGTCTATGAGAATTTTTATGAGTTAAGTGGATTCTTTGAAGCAGATATTTGGGTTGTATGGGTTTCTTTTAATCCATTCCACCAATATATATCTTTTAAGTGGGACATTTTGGCCATTTACATTCAAAGTTAAACTGATATGTAAGCTACTCTTCTAGTCATCATGTTGATTGTTACCTAGATACTACGTATTCTCCATTGTGTTGCTATTTTTTAAGGGCTGTGAGTTTTTTACTTTTGAGTGCTTTTATACTGGTATCTACCTTCTGTTTGGATGTTTAGAAGGCTTTTGAACATTTTTTATAAGACCAATCTAGTAGTGAAAAATTCCCTTAGCATTTGCTTATCTGAGAAAGACTTTATTTCTCCTTCATTTATGAAACTTAGTTTTGTAGGATACAAAATTTTTGGCTGACAGTTATTCTGCTTAAGAAGATAAAATATAGGACTCCAATTCCTTCTGGAGGTTTCTGCTGAGAAGTCTGCTGTTAATCTTATGGGTTTTCTTTTATAAGTTCTTTGATGCTTTTGTCTCACTGCTCATGGGATTTTCTCCTTCGCTTTAACTTTGGCTAGTCTAATCACTATATGTCTTGGTCATGTCCTTTTCACAATGAATATTTCATGTCTTCATTGAGCTTGTATATGGATGCCTAAATCTCTAATAAGACTAGGGTAGTTTTCTGCTCTTATTCCCTCAGATAGGGTTTCAAAACTTTTTGCTTTTTCTTCTCCTTCAGGGATACCTATGATTCTTAGGTTTTGGTGTTTCATGTAATCCCATATTTCTTAATTATTTCTTAATCATTTCCTTTAATTATTTTTTCTTTATTTTTGTCTGACTGGATTAATTTAGAAGAATTGTCTTCAAGCTCTGAAGTTCTTTCTTCTTCTTGATCTAGTCTATTGTTAAAAGTTTTCTCTGTGTTTTGTGTTTCTCCAAATGAATTTTTCACTTCCAGAAGTTCTGCTTGTTTGTTTTTAGTTTATTTATTTTTATTTCAGCATATTATGAGGGTACAAATGTTTAGACTACATATATTGCCTTTATCCCACCCAAGTCAGAGCTTCAAGTGTGTCCATTCCCCATATGGTGGGTAATACACCCATTAGGTGTGAATATACCATCCCCCCACTTCTTCCTTGTTTTTTTTTTTTTACATTGTGTTCATTGTTCATTTTCAAGTTGACCTCTTGCTTTTATCATTGGGTCATGTTATATTGTTACATGTTAAAATTTTATCTCATTTAATCATTTCAAGCATGTTTTTTCATAGTCTCTTTTAGATTCTATTATTTGAGTTCTTGGGAAGTGGCTTCAAGCCCAATTCTGTTTGTGGCTTCTACTACAATAGAGAAATGGTGTAGCTACAATCATAGAAATTATGGCAGATCATCATCTCTTGTGATTAGTAATTGTTCATTGTGAACCATTTAATGTTGCCCATCCTTCATGAAATTCCCTAACATTCTAGATTCTTTAAATGTCCATACAAAATGGTTCTGCATCTGTTTCTGCTGGAGAATGACTGGAGTTTCACTGGTCTTAGACCATATTTTACATTAATTTCTCCACTTTGGATTCCTATGCTCCATGAAGAGTGCAGAGAAACTATATTTAGTTTTTCTAACAATTGTTTAGCATAGACTTGTGGTTTTGACTGCTCAAGAAAAACAATAATTTTACCCAGAAACTCAGGTAGACAGAAAGTTTACCTGAGCTGGGAGGTACAGTGTTTATAGATCCCCTTACATGGAGATATATGCAGTACTGTCTCCCCATCTTATGTAGGCCCAAGGCACAGCTCCTGTTCCAAGTGGCTGTGAAAATCCAGCTGTTGAACTCTAAAACCTGGGTCTCATACCTTTCTGTTTGTAGAAATTGTGGAATTAACTTTGAGTTTTGCTTTCTATAAAAAATTATTTTGTTTAATTGAACATTTAAGCTCAATTGAGACCAAAGATGACTATAGTCCCAGCTAACAGCTGACACTGCATGATACATAAGGATCCAAAGAAGTTTTATTGATAATAAATGGTGGTTGCTTTAAGTTTCTAATTTTATACAGCAAAAATAATCTTGATAACTAAATTACCTTCTGTCATCTCCAAGCTTTCTGTGAAGTCTGGTTAAAGGTTACCAACAAAATGTTCTCATCACTGGAAAGAATTGAGAGAAGGGTATTATCCTCTTTTCCTCCACTTGTAGGCATGTAGTACAGAGGGTGCAAAAAGAGGAACACTCTTAAAATGTGACCACAGAGGGGTAGACAGAGGAACGTGCAAAAAGCAGATAGAAGTTCACATCTAGATGGCTGACCAGTATAATCCGTGAGAATTCCTAAAAGTGCTTAGGAAGGTGAATCTGGCAAAGACTAGATGTATACCATCACATGAGTTGGGGCCTTGAGTTGTAGTGATTGTGCATTAAAAATATGACTTCATAGAGCACTGTGGAGACTGAGGCAAAGAAGTACCATTTGGAAGGTAGTGCTGGCTCATACAGCCAAACATTATTGGGGCCCAAATTAGTAGAAAAACCAGGGCCAAAGGCATTAATTCCAAAAAGTAAGAGTGTGTGTTTTGCATGTGTGTATGTACATGTATATGTATATGCTTAGTTTCTTGAAAGAGAGAATGATCAACACTCACTATTAAAACTGCAGACAGGAGAAACCAGATAAGCTTTAAATATATATATTGGATTTGGCAACTAGATTTATCTACTCCCGCATGAATGGTTGGGCTAGATGGATAAGATTATTTTCTGTCCTGAAATTATTTGATTCTAACACTTTTGTGTATTGTTGTCTTTTTGATTCATATCACAGGACTCTTCTCTGTTTTATACTGTTCTGTGCCTAAGGGGAAATAAGAGTTTCATTGTCTATGTTCTGAAGACAGAATAACCCACTTGCTTTTATCAGCTTGATATTCTCGATGCTAATTCAGATAGTATGCTAGTATATGTGTACAATTTCTTCCCACCAGCCCTTGCAAAGTAGGTACACAAGTAAACAGATTCCCCTCCTCAATTGAACCTAATTTTTGCATGTTAGTGGTAGTTTTTTTTAAAACAAGGAATCTAAACATGACAGATATTAATATAACTTTTTATCCACAGATCCACTCTATAGTGATGACTAACCCTTATCGAACACTACATGAGACAGTCACTGCTCTAGGTACTTTAAAAACAGGTAATTTAATCCTCAACAAACCATGAGGCAGACACAGTTATTATCTACATTTTACAAATGAGAAAACTAAAAAGGCAGATATTAATTTACACAGCTGAAGTTCAAGCTTCTTGAATGTCAGTGTTGTTGCAGATTGGGTTCTCCAGAAAACATATCCAGAGATGATTAGTATGCAGAAAGTTTAATAAGAAGGCCTCTGAGGACAAACTCCTGCAGAAGGGAGGAGTAGGGAGCAACATTGGGCAGAAAGAGAACTTGGACAGAATGCAGGTTAACAATAACCTTCATCTACACCACAGGGGCTCTGAAGTTGGAGTGGCCCTTCAGAGTGGTTTCAAGTAGGGGTAGGGAACCAGGACTTCTACACTGACCAGTCATCAGATGAAAACTGCCCTAAGAACAGTGGACATGATCTTGGACAAACGGCTTTCTCCAGGCAAGAGCACTTCCCGGAGAAGGGCAGCATCTGCATCCATTAGGAGGATAAATTTCTCAGTACTGAAGGGAGGACTGGGCAGTGCATCCAGCATCCATTACGTATGTGCCTAAGAATCACTTGAGGAATCTCTTTAAGTGCGTATTCTGATTCAGTGGGTCTGCGCTAAGGGTAAGATTCTGCATTCCTAGCAGGCTTGCAGTTGATGCCAATGCTACTGGTTTGTGCTAGCAAGGCCCTGGTCATGTAGCTTAAATGCTGCAAAGCCAAGAATAGAACCTAAGTCTGGTTGTGAGTCTGTGGTCTTGTTGCTCTGCTCCACTGCCTCTTAAGGAAATTCCCTACCAAATTTTAATTCCAAAGAACTAACTTGATATACTTTGTCAGACTTACTAGCTTTAAGACATTTTTAGATCTCCCAGCTTACAGCTTTAATGGGCATGATGTTTCAAGCATTTGTTTATGACAAATATTCTTTGTTTGGCCAAACTTTGTCAGACTTCTGAACCTTCTTCTAGGCTCATCTAACTGTGCAGTTTCTTGTAAAATTCCATTATAGCAGGGAACTCTGCTAAGTCAGTTTAGCATAACCTCCCACTCTTGATATTTGATCACCAAAAATATCTGATCAGGTTCCTCATACTCTGCCATTCCTACAGGTTATACTGTGGCCTGTCTTCAGCAAGAATCCTGTTAGGTCAGTTTAGCAAGAATCCCCCTTACCTCAGGTGTTTCTTCTTAATAATTTTCCATCTACTGATTTGCATCCTGCTCCTTGGCTATAAATTCCCACTTGGCCATGCTGTAATTCAGAGTTGAGCCCAATACTTCTCCCCTACTGTAAAATCCCATTGCAGTGGCCCTTATACCTATCACAAAGGTCCTGAATCAAGTCTTCCTTCCTGTGCTTTATCAAGTATCGTTGATTTTTTTCTTTAACATTTATTGCTATAGTTTATCATTGTTGGCTTTGTTACTTTTTCTCTCCATTTCAAATAACGCCAAAAGATTATTTTTTTTTAAAACTCAGCCACTTCCTCAAAGTGCTACCAATCCAATCAACCCAAGCAAATTTTGCATCATCCTACTACTCAGTGTTAAGGAGTTTGCAAAGTTTTAGTGATGTTTTCATTCAGGAAATTCTTTTCAGCTAGGCTGACAGTTATTTTTCTTTTTGACCTTTAAGCAAGCATATCAAACATAAGCATGACCCTAGATACTTGGTATTCATAATTTGTGGCACACATGGGCTATTATTATTTTTATCAGAAAATTACCATTTTTTCTATTTAAAGAGTTTATTATATTCTCAGGTATGATTTCATTGTGTGTTAGAGCCATTTTTTCCCCAAAGGAGTCTATCTTTAATTTCATAATGAGAACCAGTAAGAGAATTGGATTTGACATCCAGGTTCATTTACACTCAATTTTTTAGAAGCACTTCTATTCTCTGCAGTCAAACCTATACTAAGAATGTTCCAGGTTACAATATCCTGTTAATTACATGATGATACTTTTCTTACTATGTATGCCCACAAGCACAGAAGGAAGAAGATAAAGTCCTATGCAATTTTATAATGTCCACACGAAGGACAAATGTGAGAATCAGTAACATATGTGTGTCAATTCTTACCTTGTTTTAAATTCTTGTAAGAAATCTATAATCAAATTCTTTTACCTTTTATCATTTTAAAACAAGTGAATAAAATATATATTCACATTCTCTCTCTCTCTCTCTCTCTGAATATATATGTACACACACACACACACATATCTTTCTGTATGGACATTAGGTAGCAGAGATATGAAAAAGAGAAGTGACCTGCTTAAAGGCATTTATTGGATTGTAGAAAATAAAATCTTGGACTGGGCAACACTGGTTGAGAAATCTCTTCTGGCTCAGTCTGTTCCCTAGGCAACAAAAGTCTGTTTTTTGAGAAAAAGATAGCACTTAGAGTAGTTAAGGTTTCAGAGATATTCTTCATTCAGGAGATTCACAATGGAAAATCATTTTTTCAAATACTACAATTAGTAGCGGTGCATTTATAAGAATTTGGGTCAGCAGACAGCGTAGCTATGCTCCTAGAACAATGGTTCTCAAAGTATGGTCCCTCTGCCAGCAGCACCAGTATCAACTGGGAACATGTTAGACATGTGAATTCTCTGTTTCCATCCTAAATCTGCTGAGTCAGAAACTGGGGCAGGGGGAACAGTGGAGGGAGGCAGAAATCTGTTTTACTAGACCTCCAAGTAGTTCTGAAGCCCATAAAAGTGAGAACCACTGTAGCTATAAAACACTTTAAGTCTATTTAGAACCATTTCTGTACCAGAATATTTTTCTACACACATAGATAGACATACATTTATGAACACAAAATTTTTAAAATATTAGTTTGAAGGAACTTGTACTAAATAAGCTGTATCAGAAACAAACTCAGTACACAGGAGGATTGGATTAGAATTGATAGTCTCTAAAGTTCCTTTTAATGCCTTTTCTATGCCTAAACTATAATAGTTACAAGTTGCACAGGCAGCTTCAGCAGTGAAGATACTACCATTGAATTTAATTTCAAGCAATATTTGGAAGAGCAGTCACAGCAAAAGACATCTTTCAGGAGGAAAAAGCCTTCTTTATTCTTTAAATAGAGTGGAAAATGACTCCCACTGGATTGTTGGAAGCAGTCTTCTTACTGAAGTGGAGATGTAGTTTGCCATGCTCACACTTCCCTTCGTGCTGCTTAGAGAGAAGGTCAGGGAAGATAAGAGCTATGAACAGGAGAGGAGATACTGTCTTAATTTGTTCCTATTCTTTCTTCCTTTTGCTAATTGATATTAGGAAGATACTTATAAACCAGTAATTATTAGTTGAAAAGACTAGACCCTCATTTTCAAAATTACAGAAGAGATAATCTAGGGTGTTCATAGCCAATGGAAGAGAGAAGTTAGAAAGTTCTGGTAATATGCTTACCTAAAGTCTTGCAGTTGTCCATCCCAGCTCTAGAAACAATTGGATATAAGCTAGTAAGTGAAAAAAGAAAAAAAATCTAATTAGATATGGAGACAAAAGCAAAGCTGGATTAAGCTTTAATTTATATATTAAGGCTTAATGTAACAAGGGCTACATGTCTTTTTTAAAACTGCTTTTCAATTAACATACCGTACTGTATTAAACACTAAAATACATGATCCATATTTAAATATTTTACTAGTTTGTGATTTTCTTTCTCTATATCTTGAGGACAATTGATCACAGAAAAAATTAGCAAGACTCTTGTTGAAATTTTATTTATATTCATCTTTAAAAGTTGATTTTGAAATTACATTGAGTTTCATAGACTGGAATGTGTCTATTATTAGTTCATTTGCAAAATACACATTTTCCCCCTGGCAGAATAGGGCTACCTCCATGGTATGTTTTCAGTTATTTCCAGGGTTGAAAATGCTGCACCTGTGGGAGAATGAGATGGCATGCATGAAAACACCCAGCACAGAGTCCTGCACCTAGTAGGTGCTGAGCAAATATCAAATGTTCATAGTGTGCACATCACATTCAAATGTTGCTTATGCTGCTGGTGACTTTTCTCTTGTACTCTTGTGACTGAAAAGACTTATGCACGAACTACAGCTCATCCATGCTCTCTGTCCATCGCATGTTCTTTAACTTGTGTTGCTTTGCAGAGCTCCGACGGGCAGAAAGGATATGTCTTTTTAACAGTAGATTAAGAGGGAGTACTTTAATAAGGAGAAAACTATTAAGTTGTGAGGATTGTTCAAGAAGTAAGTTTTGAAGAATAATTTTCAGTATATTGCTCGTGTGGTTCTGTCTGCCTGAAGGCCATTTAGAAATTTCTAGGTGGCTACAGCTGGATACTCCACGGCACTGAAATCCCAACAGGTAAAAGTAAACAAACAAAAATTGTCTCTCTGTTCGCTGCTCTCTAGCCTCAGAGCTTAAAATCATTTCTGGCATGGAGGGCCTCAATAATTTATCCTACCTTTCTTTCCATTTTCTTTCTTGATTAATAGAGTCACCACTAAAGTCATCTTTGACTCCACCTTCTCCTCCACCCCATATCCAATTTGTTGCTGCCTCTATCAAACCTGCCTGCATATGTCTGCAGAACCACTCCCTCATCTCCGTTCTCACAAATATACTCGTTTGGTTGACATACTGTGGAATTCCTTCTCAGGACTGGGGAGCATGGGCATGTCCAGGATTTCCAAGGGAAGAGCAGAAAGGATAAGACAGGAAGTCCCTAGGAGCCAGATTTCTAACTTAAGAGTGTTTCCTGTGTAATGGAATGGAGCCCATGGCTGCCAAAGAATTTGTGAATCCATCAAGGACAGACTGTCTTGATCAGCTTTCCCCAAAGTAAGTACCACAGAACTCCAGTTCCATGGGATAGAGAAGGTATTAGGGGGTGGTGAAAGATACATGGCAAAAATATGTTTGGGGAATTTGAAATTAGACAACATTAGCCCAAGGGTTTCTTATCGTTTTTTTATTTGCTTTTGTTTGATTGTGAAACAGTACAGGGCAGTGATGGTGCCCATATTTCTTAAACTTACTTGTTGATACGGCCCTTTTTCCCCAGACTCAGTTAAGAAGGCCTGGAAGGGAGACAGCTTGGCCTCTTCAAGGCATTAAAAGAAGTTCAGTGTGTCAGAGTGTAGGTTACAGAGATCAGCCTGAACACAGAAGTGAGACCAAACAGGAGGCCAAGTCAAATTCTGGGAAGCCTTGTAAAGGGTGTTGTAAAATTGAGGCTCTCTCCTTGTATCAGGGAGAAGCCACTGGAAAATAAGACTGATTTACACAGCTATTGAAGAAAGAGAAAATCACATTTGGAGGAGAAATGGAGACCATCGATGTTGCAAAGAAGTAGATAAGCAGAGAGCAATGAAAGTCCCTACATTTTATTTCATGATCAATGAAACCATTGATTATATCATAATTCTATTATAATCTATATCATTATATCATAATCAGTATTGTACTCTGCAAAGAATTTACGTGGAAAAGTGATAGGAAGTACTGCTTATATCCTTGTAATAATTATTTTGCATTGTAATAAAATCAATATCTTTAAAAGTCACATAAATTACTTTTTGAACAACCCTCATAGAGTGTAAATATTTATGTTTAGGATAAATATGTTGCTATCCAACAGTTCCACTTAGAGTTTTTTAGGTGCAAGAATCAATGTTCTCCATTTTGAGAGTATAAATTAAGAGACCATTGCTGAGTGTTGAAAGGTTTCTCACTTTATAGGAAAAACATCTCTTAAATAAAAAATCCTTGATGCTTTAATGATAAATTAATTCAGGAGAGGAGGGTAGCAGAGAAGCTTAAGGGTCAACTAAAGTTTAGTGAGAAATTTATATAAAACATTGCTAAGAGATGACAATGGGAGAAAACTGATTTAACTGACTAAATTTTTACTATGTAGAACTTTCCAGGAATGCAACTGTTCTATAAAGAAGAACACACTTGATGCCTGAGTGTTTATGAATTTTATTTTTTAAAAAACTTTCAATAATATAATTTTGATTAAAATGTAGCCTCCTTACTAAACACCTCACAGCAGCATGGTTTCCAACAACAGGTACAGGTTTTTAAATGCTTCCACTTATATTCCTCCTTGTCACAAGATGTCCCTTTCTTGGTTTTGCTTGTCCTTTAAAATTCAATTGCCTTTACTTCCTTCCTCTCATGCTCTGCCCAAGGTGAATTAGTTCATGAATCTCATCTCTCTTCTGAGGGGCTTTTTGCCCTTTGAAATTCCTTTTACCTGGTTATCTTATAACCTCACCTCTCTGATGGGCTTCAGAAAAGTTAGGATTTTGTAGATTACCCAGTTTTATCTAATTGTTAGGGTGGAAGTGATGCTTTCCGTATCCTAAGAGGAAGTGAGGGCTCTGTGGCTAATGTTAATACAGTTTATATTACGACCAGTATATACATTCAGTACACGTAACCAAAATATAAGTTTCAGAAAACAATACTTAGTCTCTGCTCTTTTTCTAGTCTATTGTATCATTTTCCTTTTATTTTCTATCATATGCTATTCTATTTTATTAAAGAAATTCTGGCTGTGATCCACTAAATTGATTTCACAATCCACTAATTAGGGCATGAACTATAGTTTTAAAAACCATGATCTGATATGAGAGGCAGATTTATAAATACATTATTACAGTATAATGTGTTAATTTCTATAGCAGAATATGCACTTTACCTGTGTATGATACATATTATATAAACAGGGTTTTATTTGAAAATAATACAGCCCAATCTTGGTTAACTTAAGCAGCAAAATAATTTAATAGGGTATCATACAATTCACAGATTCAGTAGGAAGATTAAAGAACATGCTTTAAAAAATGTGGAGGATCCAATAAAGGCCAGGTAGCTGAGAGGGTGTCCAGGACCACAACACAGGAACATTGTTACCGGTAGTTTGCCCACTCTAATTGTTGGATTTTGCCACTGCCATTGTCACTACTACAAATAATTTCTCAAAAGTCCCCACATCTTTGTGTCAATCTAGGAGTAATGTCCTGAGTGGGAGTATCAGATGGACTGAGTCTAGGTCTCATACCTGCTCTCTACCTTCTATGGGTGGGATGGGAGAATATCCAACACAGCTTCCACTGGGAGACAATTTCCCCAAAATAAAAAGGTGGCCAAAAATGTCCACCATGCTGTACACTATAATCATTCTATCTTCTTTTTTAAAAACATAAAATTCCTTAATTTCCATTGCTTTAATTACTACTTATATGCATACCTGACTCCAGAATTTATGTCTCCACCCCAAATTTTTCCTCTGAGCCCCAGGCCTGGAATATACAACTGCCCAACTGGGCCCCAGGAGCTTCTCCAATCTAGGATATTAACATGTCCATGGATGACTTCATGATCTTCCCCACAAACCTACATGTTTGATATCTCAATGTCTAACGCTCCCATGCATCTTGTCACAAGAGCCATGAACCTTGAAGGCATTCTTGGAGACTCTTTCTTCCCTCACCACATACCTAATTCATCAATTCTTATTGATTTTGTTTATCAGGTATCTCTGCAATCTACGTACCTCTCTCCATTTCCACCATTACCTTTCTTATCCAGAATACCAGACTCTCAACAACTATCAGAATAACCCACCCAGCTGCACCTGTTCTAGTTCTTCTCTTTTATGTTCACTATATAAGTCTCTTTAAAATGCAAATCTAACCATGTCATTCTCATTGCTTAAAATCATTCGGTGGCTTATAAGAAATCCTGATTGGAATCACAGAAGTATTTTCTGTTTGTGTATTTTATTAGAGATTCCAATATATGTTTTCAAAACCGAGGTATTCAAGAGGAAAATGTTCATCTAGGGTATGACAACCCTTTGAACAAATAGCTGGCTGAAGTTTGAGGATGCTTTTTCAGTGGCTTTTGCAGACAGTAGAATGAGAGATTTTCCTAGAACATGGAAAGCATCAGTGATCAAATGTATTTAACACCCTCATATAATTAAAATGATTTCACTCATAATAAATATGTTTCAGTTACCTGTATATATGGATTTAATATTTTTATTCTAAGAGCTGTTTAAACTAGCTTATAAGCTCCATGAAGTCAAGGACAGTCTGTTTCATTCACCCAGCCAGTAGTGTTGCAGGGTCTGTTAGCAAAAGGCAAAGAGAGGGAAGGCATTGTGAGCAGAGCAAGGTGATTTGGCAGTGTGGGTGTGTGCCAAGAAGAGTTCTCCTATTACACACTCCCTTCAATAGTTCTTTGTGGTGGTTTTATACTGGTTTAATTTAAATAATCTAGAATTTCATCTCCCAAAATTTCTTTCCTATGTGACTCTGGGTTAACATTGGCCACAGGAGAAATTTGCATGAGATTTGGAAAGTGAAAGTGAAGGAACAAGGGCAGCGTAGGACACCATGTACCGCTGCATCTCACACACATTGTCACTAATCTGCTGTCTCACCTTGTTGGCGTGGGCCCACAGCCAGCTCTGCAACTCCTCCAGCTCTACTGAATCTCCACCTTCAATTGCTCCAAGCCCCAAGCCAGGTGCATGTGCAGCAATGTAGCAAGGGGGCTAGCATTTTCTACAGATCACTTGTGTCATCAAAGTTGGAGGTGGTTAGGGATAGATGTGGATTCATTTTCCTTCTCTCCTGTGCTTCACATCCAGCTTTGAGTGCCTACTGTCAGCCCACTGACCTGCAGATACATTAGGCCCACCAGATGCAGAGGCAACAAGTCTTCCAGAAACTTCTTACCAGTTCCCACAATTGCATAAGCTCAAATTCCTATAATAAATTGCTTGTTTTTCATCTTAATAGGGATCTGCTTCCATGATTGGACCCTGACTGACATATTCCTATATAGCATTGTATCTAGAATGCTTTTAAAAAATTCTCTTTACTAGATGATCCTACCCAGGGACAAATTACCAATCCATTGCCCTCATAGGAGGCCAGTTCTAGAAGTGAGGTCATATTTAAAGCAGTACAGTACCATTATAATTAAGAGCTTTTCTCAAATGTCAAGGGGATCCAGGTTTAAATCCAAGATCAGCTACTTCCTGGGCAAACTTGGGCCTGCTCCTTAACTTCTAGGAGGCTTAGTTCTCTTATTTATAAAATAGAGACAATAAACACTGTATTAGTCAGGGTTCTCCAGAGAAACAGAACATATATAGAATGTATATGTCCTATATGTCTCTCCTATATGAGTTATATATGTATATGATTTATTATAAGGAATTGGTTCATATGATTATGAGGGCTGAGAAGTCCCTCGATCTTCTATCTACAAGCTGGAGACCTAGGAGAACCAGTCGTGTTGTTCCAGGCAGAGTCCACAGGCCTGAGAACCAGGAGTGTCAATGATGTAAGTTCCAGTCTAAATAGAGGAAAAGGCTGACATTCCAGCTTGAAAACAGTCAGAGAGAGCAAATTCTCCCTGACCCTGCCTGTTATTCTATTCAGACATCCAACAGATTGGGTGAGGCCTGCTCACGTTGAGGATGGCAATCTGCTTTCCTCAGTCTGCTGATTCAAATGTTAATCCATCCAGAAACACCCTCTCAGACACACCCAGAATGATGTGTAACCACCTGTCCCAGTCAAGTGGACACATAAAATTAACCATCACGAACACCTATCTCACAAGAGTGTTGTAAGATCTGAATGAACACATGATATGTTAAGCACGTAGCATTGTAAGGGGCACAAAGTAAATAACTAAATTGTGATTATTATAAAAGCAGAAACACATCAATGCAATCATTTTCCCATCTAGGAGTAAAGAAATACTATCTTTTGTTGGGTAGTGAATTAGAAACATTAGTCGAGTTTCACACTAATCTATCTCTATAAAGAATATCTTTGTATTCTTAGAATAACATAAAAGTCAAGTAACTTTCCTCAGCCTTCATTATCTTGCAGAGTGAGCTCTATGAGGAATTCCTGCAGAAAGGGAGGTGGGGAAACACAGGAGGTCAAGAGCTAGAGGACCTGTTTTCAGTTGGCCACAAATTTGGTTAATGAAATGGAATCCAGGCTGGTAAGAACCCACATTAAGTTCTTATCCTGTCACAGCACAGCTGAAGCTGGGGACCCCAGTTCATGAAAGACAAATGCTTCTGAGCTGTTTGATTTGCTGAGCTCGATGAAGAAAATTTTCCACATGCTTGGCATTTTTTTTTTTTTTTTTGGCTCTTGTTTTGTAGAATGCTGTCTGCCCTTCTCCAAGCTGCTGATTGCTTATTAAAGGTGTAAGGAGGAGCAGATCTCTTCCTGTGGGACATGCCAACCTAACTCCCAGAGGGTTCTCATCAGCACAGGGAGGAAGATGCTCTAAAACAGTACACTGCCCTGACATTTGGTTGAAGGACATTCGTGGTTCCATAGAACACCCAAGGGTACTATTGTGCTGCAGGGAGATGTGAGTGGTTTTCTTTAGACGAAAGGAGAAGAGGAGATTTCAGGCCAACTTTGGGCTTTGGCACAAACCAATTAGAAAGCAACCACGAGGAAGAGAGGAAAGGATCCTAATCAATGTGACTCTGAGGAGTTCATCCTTTTCAATTGTGTCACAATGTGGCTGCTTCCCTAGATGAAAACCATGCTTTATAGTTTAAATATCATGAAATTTTATCAAATATTCATGTGCATTTTTATGGATGAAGAAAGTCATTTTAATAGTATATTTTAAGGATAAAATTAAATAATGGCTCTGACTCCAAAATTCAATAGCCTTAGGTTATCATAAGAAAGATGATAAAATATTCATTTCTTTGTAATTATTCTGAGTTGGAGGTAAAATGAGAAAAAAAGGCCTGTAGCTTTGAAGTACTAGTTTGAGAAAGACGTTCTTCACAAAAGTCGGAGAGTGAATGGCACTGTGTTTAATAAAGACCACAAGTTCATAAAACACGGCTACTTCACTAATCTGCTTTCCCAACTTCATTTATCTGCAAGCAAATATTGCCAATTAGTGCCCACACTGTTTAATCACATATTTTATTACTATCTCATATACTCTATTATAGATTTCACATAGCCTGCAGTTCAAAGGCAGAAGTTCTTTGAAATTTAATATATCTTACCTCCCCCAACCAATTATGGAGTGTTTGAAATTATGGCTTTGTTTACATCCACCATAAAGTTCTTAATCTTTTCTGAATTATGAACCCTTTTGAGAATTTGATAAAACATATGGATTTCATCTCTAGAATAAAAGCTCCCACACATTTGCAGGTATACCCCAAATTTGCATATAGTAACCAAAAGTACACAGATTCCTTCAAGCACATCTTTGGACTCCAGCTTGAGAGCCTCTGACTCAAAAGGTGGACAGTTATTTCCGAGGTGGAGCGGACACGGGGAGTTTAGTGAAGATTCAAGATGAAGGAGAAATCAAATAACTTTTTGTTTTTTATTGATTTAAATATTTACAGATTGGCTTTAAAATGAATTTTCAGAATATTAACATATCTATACTCAAGTATAATTTTAAAAGGATCATTTTTTATGTACCATATTTCTGAAGGACAAATTGGTAATATGTATTAAGAAACTTAACAGACTCAGTCATTGTAATTTCAGAAATTCACCCTAAGAAAATATTCAGAGATGTGGACAAAGAGCCATATCTAAGGAAGTTTCTCACAGTAATATTTTTATAACAAGAATATGAAAATAACTTAGATGTTCAGGGGGAAAAGTAATAGGTAATTAGATTAATTTCATCCATGCAATAGATTATTTGAAGATGTCAAAATTGTGTTTTTAAAGGAATATATAATGACATGGGCAACTACTTAAAATCTATTGTCAAGTTAAAATGGATAGAATGATTTATATTACCCAAATTAGGGAATTAAAAATTTATGAGAGTGGGTTTTAAAGGTCTCTGTGTGTGTGCATGGTGGAACTATAGATTATTTTAAAATTTTCTTCTTTATATTTCTATATTTTCTAAATATTTTTTTACAATGAATTGGTTTATTTCATCAACTGAGCAAAACAATAATCACTGTGTGCCTACTATGTGCTAGGTACTATGCTATGCATATATCTAAGCAATATTTACTGTTAGAAAAACAAATGAAACAACCATAAGACACTTGGAATTTCTCTCACACTGATTCCAGTGTATGTTTTATTTTCCCATTACTTTGTAACCTCTCATAGGTAGAGGATTCCATTTAACCTACATTTATTAAGTATTTCTTTGAATTCAATGCTGTTCTAGCTGTTGAACTTGTCCACCATTGGATAAGTTAAAGTCCTCAGCACCATTCAAAGTTACGTACAGTGCTTTTAAAATTCTTGTTGAATTAAATTCTAATGACAAAGAGAAACACATTTGTATACCAACTGAATGAGATCAATCCTGGCTCTGTCTCTTAATAATTATGATATAGTAGATACCTTACTTCTATAAGCATGTTTCCTCTTTTTTTTAATGGAGCTAATATTAGCTACCTCAAAGTGCTGATGGCAAAATTAAATGAAATATTGCTTATAAAATGTCTATCATAATCAAGCAAGTAGTTGACCTTAGTATTTCTTTTCCATTCCTTATCTATAGATTGAACCATTTATAACTGCTAATATTCAACAGTTTTTACTAGAAAAATGGCAGCAGTTTCATATGGTTCAATCAAATAATTACTGATTATGATATATAGTACCACACTTGATAAATTATTTGGAAAAAGTATAGCTGTAGATTGGAACAGAAAGGGAGGGCTTGCTGTAAGTACAATGAAATAATTCAACAAAATTCTGAGAACTAAAGGTGTTAGTTAATTTTAATCTGGGACAGCATTCATACCAGTTATGTTTTCAAAACAAAAAGAGCAATAAAATCTAGGAGTCATGTACAACCAAGGGTTGGGAAAGGCCTTGTTAATTAAAATCAGAAATACAGGTGTTCTATAAGAAAAGTCAGACTTATTTTTGACCACATAAAACTTTTGAAAATAATATTAAAATACTATAAATAATATTTATTGATTAAGTGATTGATTTCGTGTTTTTTTAATCACTAGCATATGAGTCCAAGAGGGAAGAGATTTTTGTCTCTTTTATTCACTGTTGAATCCTCAGTACCTAGGATAAGGTCTGACACATAGTAGGTATATAATTACAAAAAAATACTATAAGCAAAGTCAACCAACAAATAACAGACATGGAACAAATGTTTGCAACAAGAGAACATACAAAGGATTAGTATTTTAATGCAAAAGGAGTTACGAAAAATTAACAAGAAGGGGACATAAAACTCAACAGGAAAATGGGAAAATACAAATGTCCAAGAAATATATAAAAATATTATCAAGCTAACACATAGCATTATCACTTCAGACTGGCAAAAACTGAAGAGAACAAAAGCCTTTATTGTGGATAAGGATGTAGGGGAAAGGGTGATGAGACCATGCAAGGCTGATGAGAAGATGAATTGCCTCAGGTGTTGTTGGGGTGCAATGTGATGCTATGTGTTAAAATTAAAAATGCATATACATTTTGATCCACACATACTTCTTCCGGGTATCTGTTTCCTAGGAATGAAAGTACAAGATGTTTATTGCAGCATTATTTTAGAGGTCCAAAAGTACATAAGCAGAAGTAGTATGATTTCCCATCACTAGAGGAATAATTGAATAAATTATAGCACATTGCAGTATAAAATGTTACACAGTTGTTAGAAAGAGTTGTTGTTAAGTAAGAAAAAGCAAGTTCAAAAATATATGTATATTCCAATTTTTGCAAAATAATAAAGCCTCTCTATATGTATATTTATATTCAGATATACATTAGGATATACGTACATTATGTGTAGTCATTTATTTATGAATACATAAACATAAAAAATAATAGGAAAGTATATACTATAGGTTGTAATATGAGTCTTTTGCATCTATGAGGAGAAATGTAGATTGAGGAGGGAGTATGTGGGAAAGGAAAATCTGAACCAAAAAAATATTGCATTTAAAAAAACAGTATGTATGATATGACGACATATATTGAATTTATGTAAAATTGTATGCAACTGTTTTACGTATAAACATTTAAAAAGACAAAATAACAAGCAGTAAAAAGAAAGTGAGTTTTGCTGAGCTGTGGCCATCTCAGTGCAGCCCCCATGTCTTGGTGCCTCCTCCATAAAGGACACTATAATACGCCATCAGAAATGGAAAAGATTATAAGGCAAGACCGCCAAGCCCATGTTGAGGGGCAGATGGAGAGGGGTGCACTTCCAACACTGGATAAATCAAAATGAATTGAGTAAACCCAAAGAACCTGCTCCTTGATACCATAAAAAA